>BQNB010024842.1:0-17426 GCA_026074375.1 Tanacetum coccineum
AGGATGTTTGGACCGTTGTGTCGAGTATAGGCACACAACGTGTCCTTTGTGTCGGGATTTTCTAGGCGCCGGGCCAAGGATGGTTTGCGAGCTTGGTCGTGAACTACTCATATTTAGTTTTTGTTCGAATAGTAATTATTCGAGTGATGTTGATTATGGGAGATGGTGGATCCGGTAATAAATTGCATGAATGTATGTACATTTTTTGCACACGTTACTTATGTAACAATGAAACTAATTGTAGTTTTCCCATAATTTTGACCACTTTTCAGGTAGTTAAATGTGTATTTTTTGGGTGTGGCGATATGTTCAAACCTCGTGAATTAGTCGGTCACAAAGTTGGAAACTACGGTTACAAAAGAAAAAGTGTCAGATTCTGTGTAATTGGGTATATTAAATGGGCTAATGTCGTTTAAATGTATCAAACCTTTTTGCTATTCAATGTACTAAGCTTGGTTTTTTGGTTAATTGAGTGTATCTTATGACCATTTTGCCCTTCAATTTATTAACACTCCTTTTACTCATGAGGGGCAAAAAAGTCACAAAATATACTAAATTAATCAAAAATACAAGTTTAGTACATTAAATAGAAAAAAAAATTGTTCGATACATTTATAAAAACGAACGACAAGTATGAAACAACTTTTACTAACCATTAGCCCGCATTAAATCTAGCTAACTAAAATGAAAATGAAATATAAAAGTCTCCCCAATTAGTTACACTCATAAAATTCTCAGAATCCTTTTATCAATAAAATTCTCATATAACAGAGTTTATATATCATTTTTTTTATAAATAATGGAATATCTTCATACCACACAAAATTTATTACAAAGTAATACTAACATACTATACAAGCCATAATCTCTCTACTCAATTACAATTAAAGATCAATCACATGCATATTATTCTATAGTGCTTATGAAAAAAAAGAACTTAAGAAACTTTTAGGATTAAAATATGTTGTTTGTTTTATTAAAACGCTTTGAATCTAAATCTAAATCTGATTGTTACATGTGATCTTAATATGTGGCTGAAATATGTAAGTAAGATTTCATTACTGTGTTCTCGGGTCTCACTTAAGAAAGGAAACGAACGAAAATAAAAAGCAACAAAAAAATTGTGTTTTTGAGTATCAATTAATGAGTAAAAAAGTAAGAAAGAATAAAAAAAAATAAAGAAGATTTAGTTGACTTTGAAGCAAAATATTCTCTCAAAATTCCGCGGAAGATGTTCACTTTGTATTTTTTTTACTTTTCTTTATTAAAAAACTTGATAACCGAACAATACTCATATAACAATGTTTTTTGTGTAAAAACGAAGTGTCTTGATCTGTTAGATATTAATAAAAGTTTTTCACCCGTCGCAAGACACGACTTGATATCAACACAATAATAAACATGTTATGGTAGTCGACATGGATAACTCGTTTAATAAGAGGGTCATATTTGGCTTTATATTTTCAACCAGTCAATGGGTTATGAGTTTAAATACGAATTTACTATTATCATCGTGTACATTTTGTTATTTAACAAAAATGTGCGCTGAATTTTTAAAAAGTATTTTCTATACAAATAGAAAAGTTGAAACAAGGAAAAAAATACAAAATGAAGAAAAAAAGTTATAGAACACAAAGTATTTTTTTTTTGTTAATCATGGTGACACATTGTCTGACTAATCTAAGAGGTTTGAACTGACTGCCACACAGACTCGAACAAGGTAAAACCCTCCATTTTCAGAAGGTTGGCGTTGCCACTTTAAAGTTGTTTGCACCTAACATGATTTGAACTTAAAACCTCACATATTTCTAAAGTGATAGTCACAAACCCTTTTGCCATTAAGCCACATTTGAGTGATTAACATTAAAGTTCTTAAGATACGGCATATTTACTCTCTTAATGAGAAAAAAAGGGAGGTGATATGCACACCACACAAAGTGATGTGCACACCACAAAATCATATGTGTAATGCATATGTATAACACTACATATGCATTTTTGCGGTGTGCACATCACTTTGTGTGGTGTGCATATCAATTCTTGAAAAAAAACGCACCTAAATTTTAATTGTCTCTTAACACTTTATAAAAAAACACAACTTTGTGAACCAGTTAAGAGCCTATTAAGTTGAAGTCATTTGAGATCGTTAGGGAAGAGACCTTGTGAACCAATCTTGGCTCTCAGATAAAAAAAAGTGATGGCTTAAATTATACCAAATAATTTTACAAATTCTATTCATCTCTAACTAAAAACCTAAAATGTGATAAACAAGCACGGTTACTCGCGCGTTGCTGCGGGACGTTAATTTTTCGCGCGTTGTTGCGGGCCATTGTTATTATTATTATATTTTTTTTAAGTTTGTGCGGGTTTATTTTTTCGGTCTCATGTTTAATAGTTTGTTTTTTTCTTATATGTCTTATGTGTTGGGCCTCATGTTTAAAGCTTTTTTTTTTCTTGCTATATGGGTTTTTTTTTAAATGACACTGTTTAATGTAATTTAAAGTTGTACGTTTGTGACTATGTAACTAAAAGGACCACCTATGTGAACATGAAGTTTTGCCGCTTCAAGAAGCTTGGACTTGGCTTTCTGTATGTTCATTAATGGATTGGGACACATGGCTTGTAATAGTGTCAAGTAACGAACATTAGAGTGTTGTAGAAACTTATGTGTATAGTATCTTCAGGTATTCAAATGGATTGACGGGTTCAATCGTTACGACACCCCGATTTTTGAATATTTGGAATGTGTATTATACTAAGATGAAAATTCAATCGCAAGACATTTTCATTTATGCATTTGTTTGTTTCGTTATGTTTGCTATAACATAATTGCATATATCTTTATATATGTTTTAGTAAATCAAGGATTACACTAAAATGGGAGGGGGGGATTTGTTGGTGATTTTAGTGTCATTGGCTGCCATTTAGGTAATGATGATTTACTAGAGATCAATGAGATTTCATGTTCGGCTCGGACACGAGTTAGGAAAGTGTGGAGTGCACACTCGTTGAGCTAATATGAAATCCACCAAGACAGGATTTGCAGGTGTTACGCCGTAACATATGTGGTTACACCGTAAACACTTAGAGGGTAATGAGTAAAGATTCTTTGGAATTTGTTACGCCATAACACGCTGGTGGGTTTACGCCGTAACAAATGTGAGTTTCATACTCAGGATGAAAAAATGGTCTTCTGTTACGTCGTAACCTTTTTGGTTACGCCACAAACAAGAAAAGTGAATATTGAGGTTACACCATAACCATTTTGGTTACGCCGTAAACCTCATGTCAGTTGTCGGTTTTAACAAACTTTAACCACCCGTAACTGTGTAGTTTTCTGTTATATATACAGAAAACACTTGGTCTCATATATAGAAAAACATATAGAACGAAAAACACTCTTACAATTCCTCTAAAGTTCTTGATTTTTGATCTTGTGCCTATAACACAAATTGTCATTCTTCTTGTATTATCCCGATAAAAATTTCGTGTAACCCAGACATATATAGGATCGAAATACTTTATACGAAAAGTGAACTCAACACGATACAAGCAAGATTTCCAGAATTATCACGAACCCTATACACATGACTATCTAACAAACGTATAAAGTATTTTTCTGTTGTGATTATGGCTGGAAAGGCGATGAAAGAGATGACTACGAACTTTAGGAAACTAGACAAGTTGAGGGGCATGATTTTAGGCGATGGCAAAAGAAGTTGCATTTCTTGTTCACAACTTTGATGGTGGTGTATGTTATGACTACTCCAATGCCAGAGTTGATGGAGGATGACACAATGGAGGCTATAAGGCGAAGAGCCAAGTGGGAGAACAATGACTACATATGTAAAGGATACATATTGAGTGGTATGTCTAACTCTTTATTTGATATATAACATGATGGTGAATCGGCTAAAGAGTTATGGGATTCTCTTGAATCCAAGTACATAGCAAAGGATGCTTCGAGTAAGAAGTTCCTTGTGAGTAATTTTAATAATTACGAGATGGTCAATTCTAGGCCTGTCATGGAACAATTCAAATATTTTTATAGAAAAATGACGGGTATCAAGATTAAGTCACACCTATATTTCATCGAAAATTATAAAGCAATAACACCCTTATAATATTCAAATTTTTTAAAAGTTAAGAAAAAAAATATGTATTAGACGATATAGCGCTCTTTTTATAATTTATGTAACTTTAATATGTGTTAATAATAGATATAGTTATATAAAAAATACATGGAAGAAATTATATGTAATAATATATATACTTTAATTATTTATAATAACAATAAAGCGGGTACGAATACGGGTAAACGGATACGAGTACGGGTAATCGGGGCGGGTATTATCAAAACCCGTCACCGAACCCGTACCCGGCTAAATTCTTTTATCAATACCCGTACCCGCATCCGAACCCGCCAAGCCGCCCCCGGATCCGAACCCCCCCACACCCTCCCCCAGAACCCAATCCGGTTCGGGTTTCGGTTTTCCCCATCGGTTTCGGGTGCTTTTGCCATCCCTATGTAGAGGACACATATTGAATGGTATGTCTGACTCTCTATTTGATATATACCAGAATGGTGAATCGGCTAAAGAGTTGTGGGATTCTCTTGAATCCAAGTACATGGCAGAGGATGCTTCAAGTAAGAAGTTCCTTGTGAGTAATTTTAATAATTACGAGATGGTCGATTCTAGGTATGTCATGGAATAATTCAATGAACTTCTTAGAATCCATGGACAATACACACAACATGGATTGAAAATGGATGAATCCATTTTTGTTTCAAGTGTTATAGAAAAATTGCCTCCTTCCTGGAAGGATTTCAAACATACTTTGAAACATGGTAAGGATGATTTGTCTTTGATCCAACTTGGTAGTCACTTGCGTATAGAGGAATCTCTAAAGGCGCAGGAAAGTGACAAGGGCAAAGGTAAAGAAGTTGCTAGACCCTCTGTGAATATGACAGAAGAGGGTGGTAAGAATAAAAACAACAAACAAAACAAAGGAAAGAAATGCGGTTTCAATAAGAACAACGGTGGTTATGGTTCCAACAAGAAACCAAAGTTGGAATGTTAAAAGTGTGGCAAGACTGGTCACTTCAAGAGGGATTGCCGTAGTGGTAACAAGAAAAACGCAAATGCTGGTGGTTCGGGAAAGGGGTCTAAGGACCAATCCCAAGACCAAGGTTGATGCAATTGCGTGGTGGATTGATTCTGGTGCCACAACTCATGTTTGTAAAGATCGTTGCTGGTTTAAGACATATGAACCGGTGGAAGATGAATCTGTACTTTACATGGGTGATGATCAATTTTCTCTTGTTAATAGAAAAGGAAGTGTGGTGTTGGAATTTAGTTCAGGAAAATCTATTACTTTGTTTAATGTGTTGTATGTTCCAAAACTTCATAAGAATTTGATTTCTGGTCTTGTATTGAATAAGTGTGGATACAAACAGGTGTATGAATCCGATAAGTATATCTTATCGAAGTCTGGTGTGTTTGTAGGATTTGGTTATTATAACAATGGTATGTTTATGTTGAACTTGAATAAAGTTCCTGATGATTCTGGTTCTGTTTATATGTCTTCTTCTACTGTTGTTAATTCCTCATTATGGCATGCTCGTTTAGGACATGTGCACTATAAAAGAATGCTTGAAATGTCTAAAGATGATTTAATTCCTGCTATTGATGAAAATCCTAAAAAATGTACTACTTGTATGTTAACAAAAATCACTAGGCAACCATTTAAAAGTATAACAAGGAAATCTGTCATACTTGAATTAATACATAGTGATTTGTGTGATTTTCATGCTACACCATCTTTGGGCAATAAAAAGTATGTTATAACTTTTATAGATGATGCCTCTAGGTTTTGCTATGTTTACTTGCTACATGCAAAAGATGAAGCCCTTGATAAATTTAGAATTTATAAAACAGAAGTTGAATTGCAACAAAATGACTTAATTAAAACTTTACGCACGGATAGAGGTGGTGAATATTATGATCCTGTATTTTTCCAATCTGTGGGAATCATTCATGAAACTAAAGCTCCTTACACATCACAACAAAATGGTGTAGCTAAAAGGAAAAATAGAGCTAATAAGGAAATGGTTAATTCCATGTTATCTTACTCGGGTTTGAGTGAGGGGTTCTGGAGAGAAGCCATACTAACGGCTTGCTATTTATTGAATAGGGTTCTAATAAAAGGAACAAGACTACCCCATATTAACTTTGGTATAAGAAATGGCCCAACATGTCATTTTTGCGTGCTTTGGGTTGTAGGGTCGTTGTTAGGCTTTCGGACCCAAAAAGGAAAACTTTGGGTGAAAAGGGTATTGACTGCATCTTTGTTAGATATGCTGAGCATTCCAAGGCATATAGGTTTTATGTTATTGAACCTAATAACTCTGTTTCTATTAACTCAATTATAGAATTAAGAGATGCAATCTTTGATGAGAATCGTTTCTCTTCAATACCTAGACCAAAGGATGTTATGCCAAATTCTGATGAATCTCAAAGGGATGATCATTCTAATGATGTACCAAGTGAGAATCCCGAACCTCGTAGAGGTAAAAGAGCTAGAAAAGCTGAATCATATGGTTCTGATTTTCAACTATACTTAGTTGAAGGATCAAGAGATCAAATTGGATCACAATACTTTTACTGCTATAGTATTGAGGAGGATCCTAGAACCTATAATGAAGCTATGCAATCTCGAGATGCTGCTTTCTGGAAATAAGAAATTGATGATGATATTGGTTCTATTATGGAAAATAATACATGGGTTTTATCTGATTTACCTCCAAGTTGCAAACCTTTAGGTTGCAAATAGATCTTCAAAAGGAAGATGAAAGTCGATGGAACAATTGACAAGTTTAAAGCTCGATTGGTAATCCAAGGCTTTAGACAAAAGGAAGGGATCGACTACTTCGATACCTACGCACCAGTTGCTCGTATCACTACAATTAGATTGTTATCAGCTTTAGTAGCTATTCACAATCTAGTGATCTATCAAATGGATGTCAAAACAACATTTTTAAATGGTGATTTGGAAGAAGAAGTGTATATGAAGCAACTGAAAGGATTTGTTATTCCAAGTAATGAGCATAAGATGTGTAAGCTGGTTAAGTCATTATATGGGCTGAAACAAGCACCTAAGCGGTGGTATCAAAAGTTTGATGAGGTTGTTTTTTCTAGTGGTTTTCTTTTAAACCAATATGACAAGTGTGTATATAGCAAATTTAATGACTCCGGTAAAGGTGTTATAATTTGCTTATATGTTGATGACATGCTGATTTTTGGTACCGACCAAAATCAAGTTGATAAAACTAAGAAGTTTTTGTCATTAAGGTTTTCCATGAAAGATATGGGAGAAGCAGACGTTATTCTTGGTATTAAGATTAAACGTGAGAATAAAGGGATTGTAATTACACAATCTTATTATATTGAGAAAATACTCAAAAAATTCAATCTTGAAGATTGTTCTCCGGTGAGTACTCTCATGGATCTGGTAGAAAAGCTTAAGCCAAATACAGGCAAACCTGTGGATCAGCTCGAATATTCTAGAGCTATTGGATGTTTGATGTATGCTATGACTAGCACTAGACCTGATATTGCTTATGCAGTTGGTAGATTGAGTAGGTTTACTAGTAATCCTAGTAGACAGCATTGGCAAGCAATAACAAGGGTGTTCAAGTACTTGAAAGGTACTATGAATTATGGTTTATCATATATGGGATATCCTTCGGTGTTAGAAGGTTATTCGGATGCTAGCTGGATAAATCATGTTGAAGATTCATCTTCTACGAGTGGATGGGTGTTCCTGCTTGGGGGAGGTGCCATTTCATGGGCTTCCAAGAAGCAAACATGCATCACTGGTTCTACTATGGAATCTGAGTTTGTAGCATTGGCTGCTGCTGGTAAAGAAGCAGAATGGCTAAGAAACTTGATACATGAGATTCCAATATGGCCGAAACCAATAGCACCAATATCTATCCGATGTGATAGTGCTCCCACAATGGCTAAGGCTTATAGTCAGATATATAATGGGAAGTCTAGACACTTAGGTGTTAGGCATAGTATGATTAGGGAGTTAATCATGAACGGTGTGATTTCTATTGAGTTTGTTCGGTCGCAAAAGAATTTAGCAGACCACTTGACGAAGGGTCTTGCTAGGGACTTAGTGAATAAGTCAGTGATAGGGATGGGATTAAAGTCCATATAAATCTACTACCTATGAGATACCCAATTCCCTTCTAATACAACGTTAGAAGCTGAATTCAATGTGGAAAGCTCATGGCTAGTGATTGGAACACGTGTATTAATCTTCCCGAGGTATGTGTTCAGACCTGCAAGTGATGTTAGGTTGAAGTTTACCTTCTTAATGGTTCTTTGGAAAAATTGCAAATGCAGGTGCAAGAACTAAAAGAACTACCTATGTGAACATGAAGTTTTGCCGCTTTAAGAAGCTTGGACTTGGCTTCCTGTATGTTCATTAATGGATTGGGACACATGGCTTGTAATAGTGTCAAGTAACGAACATTAGAGTGTTGTAGAAACTTATGTGTATAGTATCTTCAGGTATTCAAATGGATTGACGGGTTCAATCGTTACGACACCTCGATTTTCGAATATTTGGAATGTGTATTATACTAAGATGAAAATTCAATCGCAAGACATTTTCATTTATGCATTTGTTTGTTTCGTTATGTTTGTTTTAACATAATTGCATATATCTTTATATATGTTTTAGTAAATCAAGGATTACACTAAAATGGGGATTTGTTGGTGATTTTAGTGTTATCAACGGCCATTTAGGTAATGATGATTTACTAGAGACCAATGATGTTTCATGTTCGGCTCGGATATGAGTTAGGGAAGTGTGGAGTGCACACTCGTTGAGCTAGCATGAAATATACCAAGACGGGATATGTAGAGTTTACGCCGTAAACTTTATATTTACGCCGTAAACTCTTGTTGGGGTAAAGACATAAGCCTTTGGATGTTTACGCCGTAACCTACACGAATAGTTTACGTCGTAACATGTTTCTAGTTTTAAGGCTTATAGTTTACGCTGTAATCGGTGTTAAAATTACGTCGTAACAAGTAAACGTGTGTATACTTGACGCCATAACAAATTGTATTACGCCGTAAAGTCTAGGTCAAACAGTTGGTAAAATTCAGTTTTAATCAACTTTAACTGCCCAAAACTGCTCTAACTTTCTGTGTTAAATACACAGGAACCATTGGTCTCATAAGGGATAGAAAACACACAAAAATTTCCTTACAATTCCTTCATTGTTCTTGATTTGTGCTTCTTGTACCTAGAACATAAATTGCTATACTCCTTGTATTATCCCGATAGAGATTTCGTGCAACCCAGGCATTGATAAGGGTCGAAATACTTTATACGGAAAGTGAACCCAATACGATACAAGCGAGTTATCTAGGATCATCACACACACCCTAATTTTCTAACAGATGTTAAGTGGAATCCTTCAAGATATCATGTTTTAACTTTTAAGTAAAGACCCCTAATGGCCCTTCGCTTGTTGGCCTCTAGGATGTGGCACCTTGTCATGATGGTCATAATACCTTATAATATACCAACGACTTAACTTATATTCTAATATATATTAGGTTACTAAAATTTCAGCAAACTTAGTATTATCTAGTTAATCTTTTGAGCTTTGGGTGTATTTATAAGTGCTTATTTTAATATTTTTACAAATCAGTTTTTACTAAACTACAAAAATCATATACATGTCATCCTAGGAATGTGTTACAACACCCTTTCTTCAATTGTCCAAAGACCATCAAAATTTGTACAAGGCTATATAGTTGTTTACTCAGCACTTATTTTCCTCACCATTGTTTCAAAATTTAGATTAATCATACAAATAAACCTATAACTGATTCACAAGCATAATCATATTGCTACATAAAAAATAAACTCTTGCCTGAATTTGCAGAATGTGTGGAATTTCTGCTTTACATCATCGTCGTTTGTTACAAAACCCCTCCAGATTGCCTATGTCTCAATCAATGTAATACGTGATGCATTGTCTTTAGTGAAAGGTAAAACAATTAACTTTGGATAACAAATAATTTTTAGCTTTTCAAGTGAAGGCCATTTGCATGGATAAGTAATAATTCTCTTTAGCATAGGCATATTGCATACTATCAAAGATGTTAGACTATGAAGCACGGGTAATGAAGGTCGAGACTCCTTGAAAATCTCAGTCATCCCCACACAACCACTCACTTCTAGATGAAAAAGGAGATACAGCTGCAAAATTACACCCTTACTACAAACAGACTGGAGCAATAGACACTCACTTATGAGCCACCAACTCTTTTAGCATTTTAAGTGCACAAGTCTGACCTATATAGAGACTTTCAAGTAAAGGTAGTCGGATGACACTTAAATTCTCTGCTTAATCCAACACCGAACTTTTTGAGTTGATTTCCAAGATAATTATCATCTTCTTACAGTCCCTAACAATGCAACTAAGAATGTTACCACTTGAATTGCCTCTACCGGTTGAATTTTTTTATTCTCTACTACAACGGATAAAAAAATTCCCGCCCGGAAACATCTTTGAACCTACTAATTTTAAATAATCGATATGGTCACAACGTTCAAACCCATTATATTTAAAAATCAACCCATATAGCAAAAAAAAAAACAACACTTTAAACATGTAGGCTCCAACACATAAGCTATAAAAAAAATTATTACTAATTATACAACATTTGTCGACAAACTAGCCTTTAAAATTCGCACTAAAATGTTGGCCTCCAAAGTAAAAAAAAAAAAACTAGCCCAAATTAGCCTGAAATCTGGCCCAAAGTAATAAAATAATTTACAAAAACGTCCATCAAACTTTTAAATATTTACGATTTTCTTTACACAAAAATCACGTAAAAAATTAACAAAAAAAAAGACCGTCAAGTTTTTATTGTTCAAAACTTTTTACATTCATCGGCCAAAAAAAAAAGATATCAAACCGGTCCTCAAAAAAAGATAATTTTCGGGAAAAATTAACCCGTTCCAAACGCAAAAAAAAAAATTTCCCGAATCATACCAAAAAAGGAAATATCCGGAAAAATTAGGCCAAACAAAAAAATCCAAAAAATAGCCTAAAATCGCGGCACTAAAGTATAAAAAAATACAAAACGGACCCTCACCTGTTAACTATTTACGATTTTCTTACACAAAAAAATTCCCGTTTCAAATAAAATTTACAATACCGTATATCCCAAAAAAAGAAACATATTTCAGAGGAAAAAATTTAGCTCGTCCAACGCAATTTTTTTTCCCTGATCATACAAAAAAAAGAAAAATATTAAAAATTTGCCCCCGCCATAACGCATCGCCCAAAAAAACCCCCGAGACGTAAAAAAAATTATTCGGGAAAAAATTAGCCCCGCCGCAACGCGCGGGTTCTTTTGCTTGTTTACATCAATTATTTTATAATAAATTATTTTGGTTAATGGCATATAATAGCAACGTACTTTCCAATTTGAGTCATTATCAGATATGAAGTCAAAAAAGTATCACAATACCCATCCAACTTTATTATGTTTGTACCGATATTTGATTATTTATTTGACTTTGAACTTGATCTATAGCTCGTTGAATGTCTTGTATTTGATCCCTGTTAATTATATAATATGATTAGCGTTAGGTTCCATGTCAGCCCCTAATACACACCGTTAGGTTGTATGTGTTAGTGTTAGGGTTATATGTGTTTCAATTAGGGAAGACAACCTAACGATGTGTATTAGGAGTTGACATGAAACCTAACGCTCTAAAAAAAAGGACATGACATGTACATGTGTCACATGGCATGAATTTTGTAAGTAAAAATGATCAAGTTGCTGATATCGTCACAAAACATATAAAGTTGGATGGGTATTGTGATACTTTTTTGAGTTCATATCTGATAATGGCTCAAATAGGAAAGTACGTTACTATTATATGCCATTAACCCAAATTATTTTTCAACGTTTTTAAGCTTATAAGTGGTTCTTCATTATACAAATGAAAATATAATATTATGTTATATAAAGCCTAAAAAGCATTAAATTTAAATCTTAAAAAAACAAAAATTAAAAAAGAAAAATCAAAATAATGCTCCTACTTTTCATACAAAAGCCGGTCAATACCCCTATTCGTCAACTAATAAGTAAATTTGGGCCAAATTATGTTTCTCGTCCTAATGGGCCTAGCTATTGGGCTTTATAGATTTATTTATTGAACAATTTTTAGCTTTCAGTTATCGTCTCCTACATCTAACATCCCTGTAACAATACAAAATCTAAAAAACTGAAAACTGAAACTTGCAACTCTACTAAAAAACATGGCTGCCAATTTTTTGTGTGGCACGTGCTACATGTGGTCAGGCCTTAGATCCGCCCTGGACCCATGTCTCCATGTTCACTATCAACACTTTCTACATTACCCTCATGTTCATTAGTTTTAGCATCTACATTCATCCTTTTACTCCCATTAAACTGAACCTATCATTCACAACATCTACATTCTCGTTAGCATTCCCACTAGACTCACCTACATTGTCTACATTTATGCTTTCATTCCTACTTGATTGACCTACATTCTTATTCGTTCTACCCAACCTCCTTAATGAATCCTTCAATCATTCATCCCACTTACATCCTCGACTACATCAACAACATCATTTCCTACTACATCATCAGTATTGTGAAGTTCATTATTCCATCCAATAAGAAAAGCATCATCTACAATCTTAGGTTCCTTAGAAACAGAGTGCTCAATATATAAATCAATAACTTTGTAATTAGCAACATACCTCAACAATAGATAATTCTCTAAAACCATTATCTAATCCAATGTTAGGTTCCTTATAATAATAGAACATAAATACATTTTCATAACCCAAGTATTTCATCATGTCAGTAATCTCATGAACAAAAAAATCATATAAATCAACAACGTCAATCCAATTTACCTCACCTTAATCATAAAGTATCTTAAAAGGACTCGTGAATGCACCACCATGGTTTATCTTGAGACAAAAAACGGTTAGGAATTACTAGTTCATAAAAAAAATGCGGTTTACATTTGTAAACACAAAATGAAGATTATCACAAATCAACAACCTAAAGGGGTTGTGCGGACACTTACGATAATCATGGTATGGATTTAATTTTGCACCCTTCTTACGAACCCTCCACTCACACAACATAATTGTTTTCTTTCAGTTTTGATATTGATTTCACTATCAATAACATAGGGTTTCGTTAAAATTAGAGTGTGTGTTTAAAGAGAGTAGTTGTGGTAGGTGATGTTAACTCTAGGGATTAAATGTGAAATGATAGATTTTAATTGGGTTTGTCCAGTGATCGATACAAGATAAAAAGTGCCAAAAGTCAAAAGACTAAGCTACCCATCTCGTGTTAGTCACATGATGACACTTGGCGGGAAAAACAAATGAAAGTTAGCCTTAGGGAACAACTTGTAATGGGTCAAAACCATGAGGAGAGGATCCGCAAAAAACGATTAAGAACTAAATTCGTGATACCTGACAAACCACGTAGACCATTTAAGTAATTAACTCTAAACTTTTATATTAATATTAGATTAATTGATTTCTTGATTATTATTGATAACAACCAACCTATATATAGGAATAATTCACAAAAATCCCTCGATTATATATATATATATATATATATATAATAAATAAAATACATATACATAAGCAAAGTATCATACAAATTATTCTTAGGAAAGAATAATAAGTAATCAACACGGGTATCGTTCTCATCGGTGAGAGGTGAATGGAAATTCACGTTCATATCGTAAATCGAGCTTGACTGTCATTTTGGTTTCTAAATTTAAAAACGCAAAGGGAAAGCACATAAAGACACGCTCGTCTAAGAATTAAGGCAACTTAAAAATCAAACGATATTTAAAGCAATTAAAAACTTATTAATAACTAAAATAAACTAACTACTTAACTAAAATTGACAAATTAAAAATCTAAAAACTCAAAATGCAAATTTTTAAACTTAAATGCATTAAACTATTTTTTATAACACATAAATTATTTGTTTGACTTTTTATACTATTTTTTAAAACTAAATAATACTAAAAATGAGATTAAAAATACTAAACTTAATCCTAAAAATTTAAGAAAATTCCTAAAAGAACTTTAAGCTAAAAAGGTGGTTTTCAAAGAAAAATAACTCAAAAAGCTAAAACGGATAAGCTGCTAAAAATCGAATAAGCTCAATAAGCTAAAATTGAAAGTGCATTTATGAAATAAAAGAAACAAACATATAACAGAAAAGTCCTAAGGGCGCTACTGGTTAAGGTGTTGGTGTTGTGAAGGTGAGGTTGCATGTTCGAGTCCTGGACCTGCACTTTTTGTAAAAACATTTTCTTTTCAATTTTCTTTTTGAAAAAGCTAAAATAAGCAAAAATAAACAACTTTAACTAAGGACTTTCTGACAAAACTTAAAAATAAGGTAGAAAAAACTATTTAAAAGTGACAGTTAGCCTAACTAAAGACTAATATGCAATTAGCTTAAACTGTGTGGCTTTTTAGACTCAATAAGCACTAAAAAAAGCAAATAAGCTTAAAACAGCCTCTCACCTAGACCTAATAAGCTTTAAGGACTAGGAAATAACCAAAAATGCTAAAAACACTAAAAACACTGAAAGGCAAATAGACAGTGGACATTAAAACATAACTTAAAGGACTAAACCTCTACTTTTTAAGCTAGATTAACAGACCAATAAGCACTAGACTTAAGTTGAAGGGTTAAAACAGAATAAGCCCTATAAGCTAATAACACAAATAAGCAAGAACTAAACAACTTGGAAAAGAAATAAGCTAGAAAAAGGTAAATGAAAATGACAGATACTCTACTTTTGTTTTTGGCTTTTTTAGATTAAAGACAAATTTCAACTTAATTTTAAGACTCGATAAGCAAAGTTAAAGACTAAAAGTTAAAAACCGATTAAGACATTGACTCTAAGAACATTTAAAAAATAGAATTAAGCAAATAAGACAACTAAATAAGCTTAAAACTCCAATTAAGTCAGACTGCATTTATTTGACTTTTATGCTAAATGACCCTTTTTGCAACTAAAATTTAAGACTCAAAAATGACTTTAACAATCTAAAAATTTAAAACAGATTAACTAAAGACTCCAATAAGCTAAATGAGACAAAAATAAAACTAAACTAAGCTAGGACATTACCTTCAAATGATCAGTAAATATGGACCTAAAAAGAAACTAATATTCTTCAAAATTATTTGATTGCTTTTGAACAAAAGTTTTTAGAATTTTTTCCTAGCAACTAATGGCTCAACACAGATTAATTATGGAGCATTTAGAAACCTTGTTGATCACAAATCCCACTACTCAAATATACTTTTAAGACAATCTACAAATAAGCAGTTTGAATAACCTAAAAAAAAACTAGCAGACTTGCATCTTAACTTAAAATTTTTGACAAAACCTATCTAGGCTTATAAAAACTATTACTAAGACTTAATTTGAGCTTATTAAATCTACCATAATCCCTAAAACTAATCTTAACAGTCTTAACTTATGTTAAGACTGTTTATGCCAAACACCCTTTTAAAACTCATAACTCAATATTCAGGCTAAAACAGATCTTGCAAAGCTTTAATTTGCTAAAACATATATTTATCTAAGCATATAAGAGATTATTAAGCAAATTCCTATGAAAAATAAGCACTATAATATAAGCTATACTAATAAGCTATATTAACTAAAATAATGACAGATTTATGAAAACTAAGATTAAATTTAAACTAAACTATAAACTAAATATAACAAGCAAATGCAGAACTAAATAAGCACAAATAAGCATAAGATAAGCAGAATTAAGCATATTAAGCAAGTAAATAAGCTAAGACATGAATTAAAGCTATAAGAGTAAAAGTAAACTAACCATGGTCCTTTGCTCTAAACAAGGACAGTATTGCTCTTAGAGCTTATCTACAAGCTCCAGCTTGTTGAAAAAAAGCTGGTAAACACCATAAGCTCATCCATTTCTGGCTTATCATCCATTAAGCTAAGAACCACAATCCTTAACCAACTGTCTTGAAAGTGAACAAACAAGCTTAAATAAGCTTTTAGGAGCTTATTTGAGCTTAAAGAGAGCTTGAGTAAACATTTTAGCTTATTAAGAAATTTGAGTAAATTGCATAAGTAAAAGCTAAATTTAAAGAACACAATTAAACTGAAAATACTTTTATTAATAAAAAGAGAAGTACATTAAGCTGAATTTTATTACAATAAGCATAAAATAAGCTGGAAAATTTAAACTACACTACTCCTACACTAGATAATTTCTCCTGTGTTAAATCCTTCCTATTTATAGGAGAAGAATGAAGCTTCTAGGCCAAAGGAGCGTCTTTAATCCTTCAATCCAAGCCCTCTAAGTATGAAACATCTTTATTTAGTAAAGAATCACTGTGTATTATCTTTGATAACTTGTTGCCTTTGAGATGTCGCTTTAGTTTAATGTTATCTTTGATAGATATGTGTGGTATATCCTATATCATAACACGGGGTCGATTCTTGGATTTGGCTAGTTTCTAGAGAGAGAAACACTAGAGAGAGTTTTCTAGAGAGAGAAAATGTGTTTTCTATGAAAAGAGTAAATGACTAGCTTACCTCTTCCAAAGTTGGAAGAGGCTTATATAGTACTTACAATATACCGGGTATTCGTACCCGACTTAAAACCGAAAAACGTACTATTAACTATTAAACTACGAGCTATAATAAACAGTAAAATACACGGGGTGACCGAGTCTTTTTCTAATATCTAACAATCTCCCCCTAAGGGAGGTCACCCCTGATAATACCAAACTTAATCACTTCAGTCTTTAGCTCGTGGACATTTAATATCTTGTACATTTGGGATAGTAATCTTTTGATTCATCTTACGCTTGTCTTTGACTGTGATCTTGAGCTTTCTTGAGATCATCGCCCAAACATAATCTTACATCATCTTGTGATGGATCGCTATCTCGTGCACTTGTGAAGAAATACATGACATCAGAGTTTGCGGAGAAGAAGGTCCAGCCCAAGCCTATTGATTAAACTCGGCCCAGGTCTTGTGTGGGGAAATGACGCAACAAATATATGAGGAAAGGGGGGCGCCAGAAAGAAGAATCTTATCTTTTCCTTTCATTTTTTTCTTTCTTTTTTTATTTTTTATTTTTTCATTCTTTTAGAAGCGTGGATGTAGCAGCAGATCATCGCGATATATATTCATCATTTTATTTGTTTTCAATTCATCTCAATTACTAACTAGTAATATGATTAATTAGCTTTTTGTATTAATTAATGTTTTTAACTTTTGTTCGTATGATTATCATTTCAATGTTACC
>BQNB010024842.1:17590-60280 GCA_026074375.1 Tanacetum coccineum
GATCCCCTATATATATATATATATATATATATATATATAGGATAAAGATAAAATAAAAAGACAAATATTCGTGAGAAGGATAAAAAGAAAACTTTTTTTAAAAAAGTTCTCGAAAAATTCCAAAAAAATTCCATTAAATCAGGTATGTTGGTGCATAAAACTTTTGTAAAAGAAGTTTTTCTAATTTTGAGTTTTTATACGTTTTTTTAATGCGCAAAAAAAGAAATTTTGATGCACAAAAAAATTTTGATGCACAAATTTTTCGACTTGTTATAGTTTGATGCGCAATAAAATTTTGATGCAAAAAGTCAAAAGAAGTTGGGTACAAAAACGAATTTTTGATGCACAAAAAACCGATTTAATGCACAAACGTTTTTTTTTCATAATTTTTTTCCGGTAAAACTATCCACTTTTAGAAAAACTTCCTTTACAACTTTTTCATGCACCAACATACACGATCTTGTGGAATTTTTTGAGAACTTTAAAAAAAAAAAAATCTTTTTATCCTTCTCACGAATATTTGTCTTTTTATTTGATCTTTATATATATATATATATATATATTACTAGTAGTTTTTAGTATCTTCGTATGATGTACCATACCTTAAAATGTTATCAAATATGTCTCTTGAAACCAAATCCTTTTAGTTTTAAATTGAAGTGTTTGATCTGATATCGTGCTTTTTGTAACAAAAATGCAGCTCAAAGTGATCGGTAATAAGCTGGAGACTTCCAAGAAGAAGGTATATAACCAATACCAGGATTCGAATATTCAAATTTAACATCCGTTGCTAATCGGTTTTTTACTTTCAGGTGAGAAGTGCTCAAGACGTATACAAGAAGCTAATGCATGAATTTGTAAGCCCTCGTAACTTCAAGTCTTCGAATTCAAAAAAATATGAAATATATCTGGCCTGGTAACCTAACAAGAAAAAGAAAACGAAAACATGATACAACAAGCTGGTCAAATTTGTTTCAAATGATAGACACAATCCTAATTAAGTAATTAGTATATGAAACAACAATTAGAAGACCTTGTATATAGCCGGCAATGTTATAATAAGTTGATTGACATGAATGTAGGATATAAGGGGAGAGGATCCACAATTTGGGATGATAGAAGATGCAGGAGAGTACGAAACCATCTATGGATACCCACCACATCCACGCATACTCACTCTACGGCTGCAGCCTAACCTTCCGGATAATCTCCATGCTGCTGCTGCGTCAGACCTCACCACCTATTCCTTGCTTGGCTAGTGTATAAACCCCTCCCTTATCGGATTGAGGGATTTGGAATGTGTTCGTTAATTAGTTATGCTTCACTTATTTCTGTCTTTTCTTGCTATCTAAGAACTCGTTGTGACTAATATTATGTAGTTAATACTCGTACTTAACTGTTTGATGATGCATATTTTCTGTTTATTTTTGGGTGTGGCGCACAAAGTCGTTGATTGATTGATGATATTGGGTTCATTTGCAAGATGCATGCAACCACTCAATAAGGCAGATTGTCCCTGAATGATGTTACATGATGCTTGTTTGGTCATATTCGATCCTGGAAATAAGAATTGAAGACGTGTGCAACAGTGGTATCAGAGCGAAAGGGATCAAGCAACACAACAATTCATGTTTTCATCATCACTCAAAAAATCTGCCATGGATGCCGAATTAAAGATGAAAGATTGTTAAGAAACAGTTACACCACCAAGTCGGTGGTTAACCAACAAGAAGAGAAAAGAGACAGCGGACTCAAGAGAGGAAAGAAGAACAGAAAGAAAGAAGGGCAGATTCAAAATCAGAAGGAAAAGAAAAGAGAAAGAAGCAATGGCTGCGTTTTGTTACAAAAGAAAGAAGAACACAGTTTGTGTTCATAAGAAATCGAGAAGAAAAAGAAAAACCAACCTTGAAAACCCCGGTTCGTGATGAACCCTACAACCGTGATGGTTGATGAAGGCAAGGAACATGCCAAAACCGAAGACCCACACGAAGATGTTGGGAAACTAGAGAAAGATGGGGACAAGGCTGTCGTGATGATAGTACTATGATGATCAGGAGATAATAAAACTTTTGCAACAAACCAACAAAAGCCATGAAGAAATCAACACCAAGGATCAAGAACAAGAAGATTGAAGAATACAAAGATTAATAAGATTAGGGGGGAATATGTTGGAAGTAATCCAATTAATCTTTGTAAGTATAGTTTAAATCATAAGTTTGAGTCTGCTGCAAATATAAAGTCCATTTAGAAGAGGCCTAAGTCTGTTAAAATTATGGGCCTAATTAGGACGGTTATTAGTTAAGTTTAGTTAGGTTATAACGTTTAGAAGTATTGTGTTGTTTACTTTTTGTGAATCGGTATATCCTTTCATCAGAGGCACCGATTCAATATGTATATATAGGGATAGAATTCTGTAATCAAAACTAAACCCTTTTTTAGTTTTATACATATCAGTTTTATATAAGGGTTCAACCCTTTCTCTCTTGTTTCCTTATCATGATCCCTGAATGATGTTACATGATGCTTGTTTGGTCATATTCGATGAAGACCTGTGCAACATATTGTATTGATTATATATATTCTATCGCCTGACATCCTTTCTACCGGGAGTGTATATATGTATCAAAGTGCAAGTCTATTTTTTTAAATATGTTTAGGGATGGCGGGCTAATTGGCTTGTCGACATGGCCTTACATGCACAATCTACGTAAGTAACAAGACCTCTGACTTACTTCGTGCGTGTGTATTGGTAGCAATGTTCCCAGTGCAGTAAAAGTTGCAATACTCCAGCACTACAAGTATTCTGAATAGAAATGATTAAAGTTGCAATCTCAACGCTAGAATTGTGTACATCTTATCGAGATCTTATATTTTTATGGTAACTCACTAAACGTAACAAATTATCTGTAATCATACATTTAGACTTTCCTTACTGGGCTACGCAGTAGTAAGTGTGCTATGACGGACTTACCCAAGAGCCACATAGAAGCCCACCATGAGCACTCCCGCTTCGAGGCTCACACAAAATATCGAAACATGACTCAGTTATCCAACCTGTTCATCCGCTGTTCCTCATAACGAAATCCCAACGAAGACAAAAGGAAAAAACCCCACACATTGAAAACCCCTGGTTCGTTGATAAAAACCCTACAACGTGATGGTTAATGAAAGCGCAAGGAAACATGCCAAAAACGAAGACCCACACGAAGATGTTGGAAACTAGAGAAAAGATGGGGACAAGGGTCGTGATGATAGTACTATGAGATCAGGAGATAATTAAAATTTCCTGCAACCAAACCATCAAAAGCATGAAGAAATCAACACCAAGGATCAAGAACAAGAAGATTGAAGAATACAAAGATTAATAAGATTAGGAGGGAATATGTTGGAAGTAATCCAATTAATCTTTGTAAGTATAGTTTAAATCATTAAGTTGAGTCTGCTGCAAATTATAAAGTCATTTTAGAAGAGGCCCTAAGTATGTTAAAATTTATGGGCCTTAATTAGGACGGTTATTAGGTTAGTTATTAGTTTTAAGTTTAGTTAGGTTATAACGTTTAGAAGTATTGTGTTGTTTACTTTTTGTGAATCGGTATATCCCTTCATCAGAGGCACCGATTCAATATGTATATATAGGGATAGAATTCTGTAATCAAAACTAAACCCTTTTTTAGTTTTATACATATCAGTTTTATATAAGGGTTCAACCCTTTCTCTCTTGTTTCCTTATCATGATCCCTGAATGATGTTACATGATGCTTGTTTGGTCATATTCGATGAAGACCTGTGCAACATATTGTATTGATTATATATATTCTATCGCTCTATCATGACATCCTTCTACCGGGAGTGGTATAATATGTATATCAATGTGCAAGTGATTTTTTTAAATATGTTTAGGTGATGGAGGGCCTATTAATTGGCTATGTCGAACAATGGCCTTTACATGACAATCTACGTAATGTAACAAGACCTAATGACTTATTACGTTGGTGTGTATTTGGTAGCAATGTTCCCAGTGCAGTAAAAGTTGCAATACTCCAGCACTACAAGTATTCTGAATAGAAATGATTAAAGTTGCAATCTCAACGCTAGAATTGTGTACATCTTATCGAGATCTTATATTTTTATGGTAACTCACTAAACGTAACAAATTATCTGTAATCATACATTTAGACTTTCCTTACTGGGCTACGCAGTAGTAAGTGTGCTATGACGGACTTACTGGGCCAGAAAACATACTTTTGGGTCTAAGCCCACCAGTCCATAACTTTAGGCCTTCAGTTATTAGAGAGCACGCTACAATAGAGAGATTTTTTCAAAATGCTAACGTTGGCTATAAACGACCCCTTTTTCTACCTATAAAATAACCACTTTTGACTATCATTTTTGATATATTCAAACATAAATCACAATATAACTACATTTTCACATAAAATTCCATTTTACATTCAATAAATGCCACACCAATAATACTGATTGGCTCCTTAACAATATATTTAACCCATCTTCTTCGTCCGCTAATTCGAGTTCTCATCTCTCGCTACACCATCATTCGCTGGCCCATTCTTCCCAACACGCGCAAAATCTGTCACAATATGCAAACCAAAATCCAGTGCCGTCATATTCCTAAAACCCGATGCCATATCTTCAAAAAACCCTCTTTCGCACCACAAATGAACCAAGATTATTTTAACCAAATGGCTTTTCTACAATACCAACAACAACAACAATCCTTCAACCAAATGAATCTCGAGAATTCTTCACGACCAACACAAATGATGCCACCACAACGAGCTTTACGCGACCCATCACCACACTCACCAACACACTCAATATCACAAGCTTCACAAACCGATTCGTCTCCCGCCGAAAAAGGAAAAGGAAAATCAAAAGAAAAAAAGCCTCGACCAAAGAAAACTGACGTCGTATATATTTGTTGGACACAATCAAAAGAAAAACTTTTGGCTTAAACTTACGTAAAAGTTTTTTTTAAGGACCTAGAACTTGGCGTGGACCGAAATTCAAGATCGTTTTGAAACAAGTTACTAGTGAATACAACCGCAATGTATTCTACAATCGTATCAAGGATATGATCACGGGGAAGTGGTCATTGTTGACACGTAAGTGCAATAAGTTCGTCGAGATTGTCGACGAACATCAACGGTTGAGTGGTGAAAACGATTCGACGTGGCTAGCTCGTTGTTATAAAACATTCGCTGAAAATTAAGGTTTTGCGTTTGCCCACTATGAAGCGTGAGATGCCTTGAAAGATCACCACAAATGGCGTGGTGCCAAAGCCGTTGTTCCTGGAAGACGCCTTCGTACGGCCGATGACATTAAAGAACCGAACGAGCTATCTCAAGACGATACAATACCACGTCAATCCGGAAAGCCAAGGCCTTTCAAGAGTCAAAAATCCGACTCTTCCAAATCTTCGGGATCATCTTCAAAGGGTAAAGAAGCTTTAAGAGTTATGCCAAAAACGTGCTAGAAAGTTGGATTTTATCGAAACTCAAAAAAAATCGAGAAATTAAAGTTTCTTAATTTCAATAACGACGGGATGACGCCAGGAGATGCGACTAATATCGAAAAACTCAAAGACCAAATCCAAGCAAAATATTTTATCGAACCGTAGTTTTTATTATTTGATGTATCGTAGTTTTTAATATTTGTTGTATTCGTATCGTATTGATAGTTCGTTTCGTATTTTTAATATATCATATTTCAATTTTAGTTTAAGAAGTCTCTGTTTAAATTAAAATGAAAAAATAAAAAAATGGACCAATAACATGTTATTGTTTTTTTTTGAGTATTTTAGTTATTGCGGTGTTATTGGTGGATGTTGAGTTGGCGTTGAGGTAACATACCAACATCATGTTGTTGTTAGGGCTGTAAACGAACCGAACGTTCAGGGAACATTTCATGAACCGTTCGGTTAATAGTTCGTTTATGATTGTTAATTTATTAAATTAACGAACATGAACAACATTTTATGTTTGTTTAGTTAAATGAACGAACATGAACAAAAGTATTGTCCGTTCATTTATGTTCGTGGACGACCGATTATTCGTTCGTTTATGATCATATATCTATTTATATTCGTCTATCATATCTTTTTATTATATACTTTTAATTGTTGCCTTGTTGGTGGTCGTCCCGTGGATTTTGAGGGCCCTGTGCCATGTTGATCATATTGGCCTCTCGAACAATGGTAAAGGCCTAATAATTGTGCTATGTGTTGGAAAATGTAAGTGTCCAAAAAATAAAACAACCGTGTACGACATCTCTATGTTTATCACGGTAATACTATTGAGCCACATTTAAAACTGTTGTATAAAAATGTACAGTAAGGACTAAATTAACAGCTTTCCAAAACCTGGGTTTCAAATGTAATTTCTGTAAACCCATTCGTACTATTTAAGAATGAAACCAAAAGACAAGGAGAATTGTGTAAAATCTACAAATTTTAAGGTGCAAAGTGACTAATACCTATAATTATCATCTTCCTCGTCCCGTCAGCTACAACTTTGTTTTCCTTTTCTTTTTTATGACTTTTTTCTATGAATCACTTGAAAATAATATACTTTTCATTTATATAAGGTCAAAATCTTAAGTTTTAGAATACCTTCTTATCAATTTTTTCTTAAGAAACTATCTAAATCAAATTTTGGGGCCATGTGCGGTTGATCACTCCACACACCCTAAAATTCGGCCATGATGCCTACTACACCTAGCTCTCTTGACAAATTTACTTTTTCTAGCAACAAATAACTTATTCGCGATATCTAAAAAACTATATAATATTCTTCTTGCGTCTTAATTTATTAGTCCACTTTCATATTGCATGCGGTTAAAAAAATATTCTTGCTAACTACATTTTTTACCAATCAAATATCATTTCTACCCACCAAAGTCTCACTTGAATGGCAAAAATATCAAAGTGGACTAATATTTTGAGACAACCAAAATAGTAACATGGACTAATAAATTGGGACGGAGAAAGTAATGTATTGGCAAATGTATTCGGGTGAGTGACGTCCTATGTGACGTGGCAAGAAAGAATGATGTGACATGCTAACGTGGAAAATATATAAATGATACATACCTCGAATGTGCACATAAACATGTAAAAATCTCATATTGATTTGTATTTTTAATAGGCAGAATTATATTCGTCATGTTCGTCTTTGCGTCACGTTTAATACAAATATCAATATATATATATATATATATATATATATATATATGTGTGTGTGTGTGTGTGTGTGTGTGTGTGTATATATATATGTGTGTGTGTATATATATATATATATATATATATATATATATAGAAGTATGATCAAATGAGATAGATTAAATTAAAATCAATGATAAGCTAACCAAAGAAAGAAGAAGAAGATAGATATGGAAAGATGAAGAAAGAAGAAGAAAGAAGAAGATAGTTGAATAGAGATAAACGAAGATTGAAAAATTATAACCCCCAAAGAAAAGAGAATACCTACCTAAAAGAAAAGGATGAAGAAGAAGAAAGAAAGGAAGACAGAAAGAAGAAAGAGAAAGAAGAAAGAAAGAAGAGAAAGAAGAAGAAGAGAGAAGAAGAAGAAGAAAGGAAAGAAGAGAAAGAAACCACAACCACATTTAACATGATAACTCTACATATTTTCAGGCATCTCCCCTTGTTTTCTCTCTTCTATTTAAAATGTCTGTGACATAGAATTCTTTCTTATTCTTTTCATTTTTATTTTTTCTCACCGGCTCCTTATTTTTTCCTTGCCTACTTTTATATTTTATATATATATATATATATATATATATATATATATATATATATATATATATATATATATATATATATTTACATTCTTAAAACGTTCATTATTTATGTAAGACCATGTAACACCTGTAATAATTTTTAAAAGAGTTCAACTTAGTACTTAATATGAATATTCATAACATAATTATAATTATATAATGTATGAATTAATCATATGAAAATAAGATATCATATCCATTCTATATGTTTTAACTAATTTGTTAAAGAAACGTGAAAAGGCTCTCACAAAGAGTTTTTCCTATTTGTATGATATTTATACTTTATCTGATTTCATTTTGATTATAAAATAATTTGGTTAGCTTTTAACAATAAAGTGTTATAACACATTTTTACATATCTTTACATATTAAGCATTCAGAAGTGATATTGTTATTTATTTTGTGTTTAACGCCTTATACTAATATAAGAAACGCATGTCGTTCACTAGATAATTGTTTCTATCATAAAATTATCTCGTCCATGTCTGAAATCTAGTACACTATAAATATGTCTCATATGTCTTAACAATTTAAGACTGTTTAACTGAGAGTTTCTTACTTTACACCGGATACTATGGGGACATAAACTCGTTGTTATTAACAAAACCTACTTGTTCGCCGGCCCTAATTTTTTTATTTTTGAAAAACACTCATCTGTCCTAACTTATAAACCGAATCATCACAACCTGAACCGTTCATTTCCATTTTCAGCTAATCAAAACTTTTAATTTAGTCGCAGTCAATCTGAAATATATCTAGTAACATAACAAGAAGAAAAATGATTTGTATGCCTAATTGATTAAGCTAAAAATAGACCTACAAATGTGATTGGTGGAAGTTATGAATTGATTAGTGGATATGATGAAAGAGAAGTGAGTGTATTGCACTTGTCAAATTATGAATGGAGTAGGCATACTTGTAGGTATAGTTAGTAGGTCTATTTATCATTACTCTAACAAGAAATATATTTAGGTAGATTGGTAGTAGATTCCATGGGTCAAATGAATACATTGTTACCGTACAGGCAATCATGTTTTGACATATACTTTGGTTCAGCTTTACACGTTTGCTTTACAGATTGCAGATGTGTTTGGTTGCCTAGTTACATGTCTGCTTTATAAATTGCAGATGTGTTTGGTTCTGGTTCCTTTCTATGCACATGTTTAGATTGCTTCGGATTGAGACTTCGTCTAGCACCGAGTCTGCACTCTGGGACGCTCCGCTCTGTATTTGTTTTTTTCAATTTTTTTTATGTTTGGCAAACTCTCAATGTTCACTGCTGCAGCATTGTGAGTTTGAGGGGAGATGTTAGCTAATAAAGGCCTATAGGCCCGGCCCACTTGTTTAGGCTCGTTTAGTTTCTAGGGTTATGTTACTTTTGTCTTATAAATACTCATGTATTATCTATGTTTTATATTCAATTCAATAAAGCTTTGCATTGTATCTTTAATTTCTACATTGAGACTTCGTCTAGCACCGAGTCTGCACTCTAAGACGCTCCGCTCTGTGTTTATTTTTTTCTTGATTTATACTTTCACAAGAATTTTGTCTTTTGCACCGTCCCACTAATTTTTCACCATACCCATAGACCAATCATAATTTAACAATCATAAGTGTTTCTTATTAATCAATTTAAGAAACTTACTTGAATAAACTAGGATCTGGTCACGTGACTAATTATTTAGTCAGACTGAAACAACAACGAGCAACAAGGATAAACTAGACAATATTTGAATAGCAAAATCGGGATCCCTACGGATCATCAACAATTAGTTGATGACCGGAGGATAACAATATATAGAGGGTTGAACCTAAGCTCTTGATACCATGTAGAAACTAAAGATACAATGCAAAGCTTTATTGAATTGAATATAAAACATAGAGAATACAAGAGTATTTATAAGACAAAAGTAACATAACTCTAGAAACTAAACGGGCATAAACAAGTGGGTCGGGCCTATAGGCCTTTATTAGCTAACAAAATGAGTACATTATTACCGTGCAGGTAATCATGTTTTGACATATACTTTGTTTTGCATTCAAAAGAAATATATTTATATTTCTAACAACTTTCATTAATGAATAATGTACACAATTTTAAGATTACCAATATCCAAAGTCATGTTTTTCTCTTTATGATTTGCATAGTCACATAGATTATCCAATATCCATTGCCTTGGATTGGGTAAAGGTAAAGTTATATCTTGTGTAGTGGTTTGAGTGTTTGACCAAGGTGGTCCTCCAATAGATCCATGTATTATGGGCTAGTGTCGGGTTTTTAGTCTTCTTGCAAGTTCTCTCGAATTCTCCATAATACATTGTGTGTTAAACTAGGTGCTAAGTACGGGAGTTTAACTGTTGGAATGCATCAAGAGGTGATGTTAAGATTTAATATTAATGGGAGTGTGGGACTACGTCATTATAAGTTAGTCACGATTGCGAGAAGGTTCAAGCATGATCAATATAAGTGAAATTTGGTTGGAGATGTCAAGCATCAGCCTCTCACACTACTAATTCCGCCATGTACAAAATAATCAGAGGCCCAATTGGATACAAATCTAACGGAGTTATTCGTACGCCATGTCAGATTTTACCCTATAACACAAAAACTAAAAACACTCTCCTCAATAACATTTCTATAACACAACACAAAAAAATTTCAATTTTACACTAAACAAATAAAAAATGAAAATCACACACTAACTGTGCATTATCCGTACACATGCATAACATGAGACCTATAACGTGCGTATAACTCACACAACGGTTGTTTTCACTTGATCTATAGGAGATGCACCATGCACTATAACTGAGTTTGGTATTGAGTTGGGTCTTTCTAAGGTGTGTTTGGTTCTCACCTTTTGAATTTAGATATAGGACTCACCGTAAAAATAGTTGTTTGGTTTATAAGTGGTATTAGGATTTGGGAAAGGTTTGAAAGATTTGATATAGATTTAAGAAAAGATTAGGAGAGAGAATATAATTTTTTTATATGTAAAAGTTTGATTTATAAATTTATAAAAGATATTAAAATATTCTTTCAAATAAATAAGAAAAAGAACAACGTGGTAAAAAGAAATAAGTAAAATCATATGGCTGAGACTTTATATAGCAAATATGTGTCAGTAAAATTTAAGAATCCCACCCATATATAGTGGTATGGATTTTATCATTCAACACCCTCTCACTATTTTAAAAGCAACAACCAAACAAATAATTTTGAAGTTCATACTAAGCACACAGTGGCATACCCCTATAACAAACACACTCTAAAATAAGAGTTCTACAAAACCTTGCTTACCCCCATAGAATTACTGACAATTGGGACCCATATATGCATTGAGAAAAGTTCATTTGCATACCAGTTTCTCCTCACATACCAAGGGACAAATCCCCACCATCCATTTGAGTTTGATCTAATGGTAGAGATTAATTTAAGATTTAAACTTAATAAACATATTTTTCTCCTAACTATTTAAAGCATTTTATTTTTATTCTTTTATTTTCGGTTATTTATTTTCACACACTAAATGTGTGTTTTCTTCCAGACTCTCTCTCTTCCCTTTCCTCTAAATTAACCCAATCCATTATTCTGTTTATTCCACCATCACCACCACCACCACCAAGAGAATGAGACGCAGTGGTACGTCGTCGCTTCGCTTTTAACCATTCTCACCAGTTCTCAAGTAACCCCTAATTTTCACTTCACTACTGCAAATCAATGCCTCTTAGAAATCCAAATCAATCAATGCCTCATTTATCCTTTCAAATGTATGAAATTCGTTATATATTGCTACAACTTTACTTTAATTTAGTTTCTGTTATGTGATTTCTAATGTGTGTGTTTATTACACACAATTAACTACTTTAAGTAGTTGCTTCTGAAATGTGATCGTAATGATTTCGGATCTTCGCGCTAGCTTCGATAATTAGTATAAAATGAAGTTATGATTAGTTAATTAGTTTAGGTTAAATGTTGTGTCATCTCTATAGGGTACATAATTAACTGTTTGACTCGCTTATTAGGTGTCTGATTACAAGGATTTTATGATGATTTTGGATTGTCGTCTTTCGTTTTTACGATATTACAATCAATAGTTAGTGTATTTAATTTGTTAATTTATTCGTTTAAAGCTTCGAAATTGATTAAGTTTAGTATAGTTTGAACTTGTGATCAGTTAGTTATGTGTTTTTTGTAAGGTTTAATGTTATGTGATCCGTATAGTGTGTGTATACTACTTTACTAGACACTTGAGTTGCTTATTAGGCTTAGTTTGAAGTTCATGCTGCTAATGTGTGATAATAATGTTTTTATGATGCTTTCGACAATCTACTTGCTATGCAACACTCATTTCGAATTAACATCGTAGTGAATTTGTTAGTCTCAACACTTATTGCCTCAAAACTACTTGAAATTAGTAGAAAATGAATTTATGATCCGATAATTTGGTTAGGCTAATGTTATGTGATATCTAGAGTTCTCGTTTGTATGTTGTAGGTATTAGAAGTTGAGACTCTTTTTGAACTTGTTGAAATTCTGATATTTTGAGAATGTATTGCTTATTTTACAACACTTCATCTAAATCAATCTCGGATATATGGTTTAGAATTTGTTGCTTTGAATGTAATTAAATTTTTTAGGATATGAGTTATGATATGTTAGTTCCGGTTGAATGTTATGTGATATTGTGTGTTTAATACATTGTCATGATCTATTAGGTTTAATTTGATGTGTGTTTAGAATGGTTACATGATGATTTTGGATCTTTGTCTTTTGATTTATGATGGTACAATGAGTAGTTAGCTTCAGTTTGGTTAGGACTTTGCAATAAAATAACCGCGTTCCCCAATGTGCACCGACACTCTCCTGCGTGGGCCGTTGGGTCAGTCTCGCGTTGTTTAAGCATTGCCAATCCGAATGTCTCGCATGTTATACAGGTTTCTGAAACCTTTGAACAGCAAAAAAATTTGTTTCTGTTTAGTTGATTCTAGTTATAATTGAATTTTTCATTTAATAAATCACTAAATATCAATTGTGATTTACAAGAAACTTTCATGAGTTGTGTTGGTAAACTACGAGAATAACGGATCCTCATAAACATTTATGCCAAGTCTTGATATTCTGCTACAAGTAACATGTTACACAACCCTCTCAATTGCCCATTTTGCCACAAGAATCTGATATCTATCATTCAAGTTGTGTTCCTTGTTTCTTGATATCAAACTTATGTCATGATACTTGCTGAAAGTCGAAAATAGACCGAGGATACTAATCGACTTGAGAGAGCTTGCATCAGCCGAAAGCCCGGATACTTTCACTCTTGTTTACACTCACATCCTTAATTGTTCAAAGTTTTCTCAATTCTTTGCATGAAACCAGGTTGTACAAGAATGCAAGGAAATATTCGAGAATCCCCTCATTGATGGAAATCCTCGGAGAGCAGGTTTTGTCTTCTCCAAATTGAAGGCACTGAACACATCCAAGATCACTAATATTTGGCGAAAGTTGCATTAGTTCATCTACGGCCCTCATTTTCAGCTACAAATATGTTTTTATGCTTTTATATTTTTTTCTCAGATTTCATTATCTTTCAAAGTATTACCCCTGGCGTGTTCTTTTTTCCATTAGTCGAGATTAGATGTCATTCTTATTTAGAATATATGTAGAATTTTGGTGCAACATAAAGTACATATTGTGAATTTGTGATTACCATAATTTAATTTCCTATCTGTGATAAACTTTGGTTGACCACTTTACCAAATGGTTAATCTGCTGAAGGTCTTTTGTACAATGTGAATGTTGGGTACTATGAGTTTCTTTTCTAGTTAAGAATTTATTTTGTACAATGAAATGGCATGTTTTTTGTTTCATACTTCCATTCTTTTAGATCATCAATGATTTTATAATTTGCTTTCTTGTTATACATTGCTATTTCAAATTCACGGTTATTTATCACTTGTGATATTACACTGTAAAGAGTAATAAGTGTTAAGCCGCAAAGAGTAATAAGTGTTAAGCCGCATGCAAATTAAATAAAAAGGTTAGGCGGAGCCGACAAAGCCGAAGGCTGATGTTGTTTTCAAACAGTTTTAGAGTATTATCACATGTGGTAAAAAGGAAGTTAACAATAAACATTTGATAACAATTTAATACCAGTGACATTGCATATGTGATAATTCACTAAATGAATAAAGCAAGTAACATCCAAGTCACAAACCGATTAACACATGGGCTATCACTTTACTTTATTATCGCAAGTGATAAAGAATATCCATGTAACAAGTTATGTTGTTTTCAAATAGTTTTAGTGTCGCATTCTATTGCTTTATCACCTGTGATATTACTCATATGTAGAATAACAAAATTAATGTCACATTATATTGCTTTATCACATGAGATATTACTCTTACGTGACTAAAAACGACAATTTAAATACTCTCCATCTTTCTTACAGTGTTATATCACAAGAGATAAAGAAGTCACTTACAAATACCAAAATGAATAAAAAGGAAGCAAACTATGGGAATAGAAACTTGGCGTAGTCTTAAAATCAAACAAGTATTTGCATTGCTTTTGAGCAAAATAAGAATTCGCCTAAAGAGGCTTGACCCTTTTCATCCTACTAACAATATAATATCACAAGTGATAGATAACATTCATTACATGTTAAGAATTTCAAAATTAACCACAATTAGTGTCACACTATATTGCTTTATCACTTGTGATATTAATCATAATGTGGAATACCATAGCTATTGTCACATTATATTGCTTTATCACATGAGATTTTATTATTATTTATTTATCACTAGTGATATTACAATGTCTGAGGTAATAAGTGTTAAGCCACAGATGAATCTTAGTTAATAAATGTTCACATTTATTTATCGTTGGTGATATTACAATGTCTGGGATAATAATTGTTAAGCCACGGGTGAATCTTAGTTACAAAACAATGAAATATCACATATGATACTAAAGGTTAAAAAGCATACTTATTTGTTTATGAAATATCACAAGTGATATTAGACATTAACTATGTTTTATGAAATATCACAAGTGATATTAGACATGTCATATAACGTATATCACAAGTGATATTAGACATTAACTATGTTTATGAAATATCACAAGTGATATTAGACATGTCATATAACGAGGGTGATAATACATTAAATCAACAAGATACAAAACATCTTAGTTACAAAACAAGAAGCATTAACATGTAATATCCAACCAGTACACAAAATAGTTATACACCACTTGACGTGACTTGAATATACAGTCACTAATAGACTTCTTCTTTGCTATCGTGTCCGTGTTTTCAGTTGCAAAGTTGTTAGCATACTCCATCATCATCTCCTTGTGATGATGATATAGATTTCATGCAGCTTCATTCATTGAAGAACCTACAAAAATGTAAATTTAATTTAGCTATAACGAAGCATTGTTCTCGTTACACATGTGATAATTCAAAGAAACTAAAAAAATGCCACATACAATCTATCACATTTGATGCTTTGTGATATTTAAAAGTACACGAACAAAATCCACTAAATCCCGTCATATTTGGGAGAAATGTAAAATAAAAGGTAAGTGCAATAAAAATAAGAGAAAAAAAGGTTAGGTTCCATGAACAGCAGAATAAAGTTCAAACCTGTATAATTCACCACCTAAAACTGGTATATGTTGCTTTGACAAAACGTCCAAATAACCATATTCATCTTCAAGTCAAAACCACTTGAATATAAGAACAATAGCATTGTGGGTAAGAAGATCCATAGCTGTAAGCATTAACCTACTTAATGTTATTGTGTTAAAGCGACTACAGTAAAAATGTAATATAGATTACATGTAGAGGTGGCAATTATGACGTAAATCTTAAATCTATATTACACGTTACATCTTCTAGAATTACATGTTAAAATCTAGGCTATTCAACATATATAGGGCATCGCTTGATACTTTCATAACGATCAGATCATATACGAAAAAAAAGGGCAACTTAAACCAAATCGATGATATACAGAAGAGGGGGAGGGGATCTGGTGCATATATCAGGGTATCATGCTAGTTCTTAAAAATGGGTTGACTCTCAAACGGGTCAAATGAATATTACAACTAAAAAGGGCATGGTCAAACAGCTTAAAAAGAGCCGGCAAAATGCATACAACTCGTATACCGATTTATTTACTGATTTAGATTACTGTTGTAACAATTTGGTTGTTGTTTGCATTAGATACTTTTAGAAATTAAAAGAGAAAGAAAAATAGTGTTTATGGGGCAACTAGGCCGACCCATACATAATTAACTGTTTAACCCTAACCCTGTTGCCAAGTTACAAAAACTTCTATTTAAAGTTGCTGAACACTGACTTTTTCATGAGTCATCATCAATGTCTTCTATTTAATTTTCATAATCACAAACATTCTCTAATAAGAAGTTGGCTGCCAATTCTTCATTGCAATCACACACAAAAAATGCCTCAATAACAAGGGTTCTCTCAAAAACCCATTGCTTCAAAGCTAAGGAAGATAGCTAAGTTAATCCAGGTAAACAAAAAAATTGTATGTTACAAAAATTAGAAGTTGATTAATACCCTCCTGTTCTTCTGGTGTAACACTAGTGGCATGAGGCATCTCCTTATCTCCTTGATCAAACAGATCCCTATGAAAAGGTTTAACATTGTTAACTACATTGAGGTAAGGAAAATGAGATTATGAGGTCATATATGTGGCATTAATACCATCATTACATAAACAGGTTTTGATTCCAATTAGTCATACTAGTTTTATAAACGGATCATATAAAATAATAGCTAAAAGAGGAACAATTGAACATCGTTATTTGGATCATATACTCAAGTATAATAATATAATATCACTTTAGCTATTGTTCGATTGACAAAATGTTGTGACAGTCTATTCCAAATGATATTGAAAGTCAATCTATAAAAATGGTTCCTAAATCATTTTCAAGGTCAATCAACTACAGCTAACAATTCTAACTTAGCTTTAAAGCAATCAAAATAGAGATATTTATGTTTAATTGTTCATTTTCTCAAAAAATGGTCTTTGCATATGAAAAACGTACCGTCATCAACATTCTCGAATCATCTTCATCCTTCCCACATGTACAGTGAATCAACATCCTAATAAAAAAAAGAATAATAACAACAAACTAATGGATCTGAATTTGCGTACCATCATCGGCGTTATGAATTGGTTTGTTTTGAACCCTTTTTTTCAAGGATCGTTTGATTAACTAGTTCCTTGTTCCATTTCGTGATTTGCATGGTTAATTTGCGCAGATTTTTTATTAGGGTTTGATTTGTAGAGGGAGAGAATGTGTCTCATGTGTGTGTTTTTTGTGAAGGGGAAATTTGGGGTAGTTGGGGTTGTTTACATATTTACATTTTTAGTCCTTCTGATTTTTTTAAATATTGACAATATTGGTCCCTCCGTGTTTTTTATCATTTGATCAAATCCTATGTAATCAACGGCTCAAATTTGTCCCTCAGCATGTGAGGAAAAAGTGGTCCTCAAAATAACTCAACTCTTAAAAATATAACTTCAATCGGTTTGAGATTGTTTTTAGTGGCTCAATCTTAAAGAAAAATAAAATTATTGGTTAAAATAGCGAATTTGTCACTCAAAATAATCAAAACAAAGTATTAAAAATGTAACATTGTCAAATTATTTTGGTAAATACACTTGATGACAAATAATAGCATTTTCAAAAGCTTAGTGACAAATTTACGCTATTTAGGATGTGCTTGGCAACAAGCGTTTTGAAGCGTTTAGGAGCGACAAACGATAAACGGTAAGCATTTTAGATGAAAAACTTGTTTGACAACACCCCCAACAAGCATTTGAATATTGTTTAACCGCTCCTTTCTCAAATGCTAATTGGAGAAGCATTTCAAAACTGCTCTTAGCAGTTTGTTATAAAATTACATTTATACCCTTAAATATAAAATTTATAATTTCTTTAATTGGGTTATATGTCATTTTAGATCCGGAGGCTTGGTAAAATGGAAAAGAAAAGTATCCATATTATTTAGAGAGAAAAGAGATGAAATGGGAAGAGTGTGTGTGCTTGAGAGAAAAACACACACACACACACTTTTACAAAAGTGAGCTTCACCCCTCCATGGAAGTATGGAGGGGGTATATATAGTCCTAGTGACACATAACTATCGCAACTAGTCATTATTAGTCCCTATGTGTCTAACTATATATGAACTAATGTAATTCCGGATATGTCACCATATTTTAAGGCTAACAAAAATACTTTTCAAAAGTAAATTTAGATAGATTGTAGGACAGGCTTTCAAATGGTATAGGTCTTATAGCCATAAGGTTCTTTTAGCTTAGTTAAAAATAAGCTTAAAGTTGCCTGTTAGTCTGTTTTGGTAACTGTTTTCCCTTAAGTGCTTATTAGTGCTTTTTTAGTTAATGGCTTGTAGTTTTAACTTAGATTTGATTCAATCTTGCTTATTAGGCTATTTATAAGTTGTTGGTAGCTTGTCTAGATCTTGCTTAAGCTTATTCAAGTTTTTAAAGCTAATTGAGTTTTGTAAAAAAGGCCATAGTTCTTTTATGTGCATTCTGTGTTTTTAAGCTCAAATTCTGGCTTATTTGTTAAGTTTCAAAAAAGCTTTCTTCACAAAAGTTGCTTATTGTAAGCTGCTTAATAACTTTGATCAAAAAGTTTTTGAAGAATAAAAAAAGGAAAGTAGGGAAATCAGGGGTGAGCAAGGCTCAAACCCCTAACCTCTACCCACCTCAACCTTTCAACACCTCAACACAACTGTTAGTATAGATTCACCCTTTGAACAATGATCCGGAGGTTGGATAAAGTGAAAGAGAAATTGAGACATATTATTAGAGAGAAAAGAGAGAAAATAGAAGAGATAGAAAAAAGAAGAAGGAGTGTTTGTGTATGTGTGTGGTTTAATAGAGAAAAAGGAACCACACACACACTCACACTTTACAATGTGAACTCCTACCCCTCCTTGGAAGTATGGAGGGAGTATTTATAGTCCCGATATCGACTAGCTAAACTAACCCGACCCGACTATAAATGATAAATGTAATTCCGGATTAGTCACCATATTTTAGGGCTAACAATCTTCCCCCAATATGTGGACTTACGGAATTACTTACAATGTTCCTAACAAGTACAAATACAATTGAAATAAAGTCTTCCAAAGCGCTTCCACAGCTGAAGTTGTCTTCTGAGTTCTCCTCGTCTTGAAACTTATATTCCAGCTTGGATCTTCATTGTCTTTACTTGTTCTTGAACCATTGTAGTATGCATGAGTTGGATTAACTTCCCCCCAATCCATGTAGCATGTCTTGAAAAGCTTTCTTCATAGACTCCTTTTAGGCGAAGTTTCTGAATCAGCTTCCCCCCAAACCAACATCCCTATCTTAAGCAGATTCTGAAACATTGATGTAGCTTGAACAATCTTCTACTTGTCATCAAAGTGCACAGCGGAATTTTGTAGAAGTCAAACCACACAAACGACCACTGCTTCTTGTCATTAGGGCTTGGTGAATATTCGTTCAGGGGTGCATGCGAGAAATCAGCAACTGTTCTTCTCACGTTTGCATAATACTTCATAAACCATACTAAGTGAAGTAGTATACACTACTTCCCCCTGGAAGTTGACACGGTAACATCAAAGTCAACTAAGTCCCGGATGTACACATTAGGAGCAAGTTAATGTTCCAATAATTAATGCTATAATATTTTTTCCTCCTACAGTATTTTCAAGACAAATTTTTAAATACCAAGGTATTTCCAAAAACTAAGTGAAATTCGTATTAAAATAAGGGGAGAAATGTAATTACACACTGATCTTGAAAATACTAATATGATTCTAATCACTCAAAGTGCTTGATACTCTTCGGAAACGGTTTTATGGTTACTATCTCATACCCAACAACATCTTAATTTCATGATGATTCTGAAGTCATAAGGTGGTTAGGTTAGAGTAATTAGTCCTAACGTCCACCAGAACCAGAGGGATCTTCCACAAAAGAACACTCCATAGATTAGTAAATAGCAGTCCTTAGGTAAGAATTGGAGATAGAATGAGTATAAAGGGCATAATGCCGATTAAGATTGAGCAAATACTGGGAACAATCACAACAAGGTGTTAGTAATGGACGTCTTGGTAAGCATGTGAAGGGGTTAAGAAAGAAAAAGAAATTATGGATAAAGGGTTGAAAACAAAGAAGCCCTCCTTACGACCTTAGGCAAGAAACTAGGGTCAATACATAATCTATCGGTTTTCACAAAGATGAATTTCTTGATATTGAAGACGACATATGTGAACCCAGTGATGCATGCACAACTCTCCTCCAGCCCTTCGAGTTTTCTCTCACCAGAAACTTCGTCCCATTTGTCACGGAGGATACACACAGACTTTCTATTGACTATCTCACACTAAGTTAGATGTAATATTTAGATAGGTGGCGCAGTTTGCTCACAGCCTCTGATAACTATAACTAAAACGCACAAATCGAGTGTAGAGCCAACAAGATCAATAAAATAAATCTCATTATGACACATTCCCTTACAAACACTTGTTGACATCAATAAGTTCACAAGCTGTTAATAAGAGTCCTATGCATTATCCTTGTGATTTTGCCAAAACATCCGAGTGATACTTAAGTATTCATAATGAAGATAGAAATCCTGCTTAAGCCAACATCAAACAAGCTCTTGGTAGGGTGACTGTGCCGTTCTATTATGTATCAAACTTGTGTCAAGGCTGGAAAGAAAACGATGTGCGATTCTATGTGCATCGAACAACTTGTTCCGTAAATAAATTGACGACTTAATCATAACGATAGTAACATCTGAATCACATCTTATCGTGTGTTGCTTTAAGGACGTCCGGGAATGAAACTAGCAGACATGGTAAATCAATACATCTGTGTAGAAGATCCTACGCTTTGAGCTGGAAACCCAGTCAAGGAAGCTTCTTTTGATCTATCTGATTCACATGTACAGTATATATACTGTCAAAAACGTCCTACAGAACCGGAGCGTTTATGCAACCAAATGCAGGCGAATGACAAAGCCATAAGCGTGCACAGAGGGCTTTACTTGCTAACCGGATTTATTTTCAGGATTCATATAAAGATGGAGATGGAGATGCCTCATTCTAGCTGAAGTCGGATTCATTACCACATGCTCATGCTCAAACTACAAAGACATTCTAGCTTTTAGCCGTGCAATTATTGAGTCCCGAAACCAAGGAAGGCCTCGTCACTTTAATGATGAGCTTCGGTCTCTAATTAGGAGAACGTTAATAGGATATATATCGGTGAATCAGGCTCTGAATAGTGGAATTCTAATATTGTATATGTTTCGGGTCCTAGTTAAATATCCTGCGCGTACCTTTAACGTGACGGGGTATATAAGCTTTTTCTTCTTTAGAAAAAGTTAGTTGTTCAAGTTGTTCATTTTTCTAAGAATTACATTTCTCTTTTTCTCTCATCTCTCTCTCTCTAAACTCTCTCTCAGAAACAACTCCTCTCTTTCTCATTTCTATTCCGATTTCGTGTTTTAAATATATGAAGTGAAGTGTTTCAACAACTGGATCCTACAATTGGCAGTCAGCAGCAACGGGTGGATTCATGTCTGCTTTGTTGGTTCAAATACGCTCACATTCATTGGCTATTTTGTGAAAAAATACCCACCAGGCTCACTTTTTTTTGATGGTCTAATGGTTTGGTTAATCTTGATCGTCACTTGTCTACACATCCACAAGGCGTAAGAAGTTCCTTCAAATTTTGTGTGTTAAACACTCCTAGCTCCAATATAATCAAACAAAGTAATATGTTCTTCGTTGGAGAGTTGCTTCATTTGACGATCCAAAGAAGAAATACATGTTATAGGATGTTTAATCTTGGTATATCTCCTTAATATTGCATGTTAGAGCTTTGATTTGTGATAGAAAAGGCTTATTGAGTGATTTTTGTCCAATTCTGACTGGAGTGTTCTTCCGGGGAGGTTCTTATTTAATTATTTGTTCTTCACGGCGGTTTGACAATCTAGCGACATGATCTACAATTTAAGGAAAAAGTACCATCAGCGTTGTTTTGACCACAGTGGCGAGTTGCTAAACGACAGAAAACGGGGGAGGGGGGTGGGGGTTGCTAAACTGCGAGTTGCTAAACGGCGAGTTGCTAAACAGCGAGTTGCTAAACGGCGAGTTGCTAAAATAGCGAGTTGCTAAAACAGCGAGTTGCTAAACAGCGCGTTTTAGCTAACAACGGCGTTGCTAACAGACGAGTTACTAAACAGCGATGTTTACCAACAGCGATTCAAAGTATTTTATTAGGCGCAGCGAGCGTTGTTCAAAAAGAAGCAGCGGTTTGATTATTGTATTACACGGCGGTTTGCTTACACTAGCAGCGGTTTGATTTAAAAAAAAAAATTGCTTACACGACGGTTTGCTTACACTAGTATCCAGACGACACCCTTTTTAGCGACACTTTTTTTTACCGAAAAAGTTGAGTAATATATAATTTTTTATATAGCCTTTATAACTTATTTTTACATCGAATTCAAAAATTTGGTAATTAGGTAAGAAAATTTTCGGGTCGACACTTTTTCCGACCTTTTTTCGGGAAAAATTAAGTAAAATAAAAAAAAATTATATTGTATATTTATAGCCTATTCTTACACCAATTTAGATTTTGGTAATTAAAGTAAAAAATAATTATTTTTCATAAATCCAACTGCGTCGAATTCACAACAAAATCCATCAAACCAATAAGAAGCCAAACCATCAACACGGACCTTAAAACTGCATTAATCATACAAGTAACAAACCTCAACCACAAGCGATTATTCACTTCACGATTTCTATAGATTTTGTGGAACAATCCCATTAAATCATTTCTCGGTTTTAACATAGACTGCAAAAATCCCAGTGAACGAGAATTGCAATACATACACTACACAATTACAATCCATCATATTCCACTTAAGATTCAACAAAATGTTCACACACTTCATATTTCATAACTAATCATTTCACCATGTCTACTCCAATTAACACAACCTCAACATATAGCCAAATGCACAACAATATCATGGCAGCTGTTCAAAAGAGCCGTCCACCGATGTCTTTGGACAAGGAAGATATTCTCAAGTGCGTTCGCGGTTTTCTACGATACCTTGACACTAAATCCGGAATGGTGAATATCTGAGGAAGTACATCTTTGAGGTCCATATACGCCCACGAGCGTACTCATTGCAGCTGTTAGAGGCAGCAGCAAAACATTCAACCAGTAGCTGCACATGAAGAAGCTGAGACAATACACAACATGACAACAGAGAACAAACTTTACTTTTCAGCAAAAAAAAGGAAAAGTTATTTTCTACTTGATCATGACTGGTAATTAGGAGATGAAATTTACTCAACTGTTGATGCATGCAACACAGCTAAGGAGATGTGGACAGCCATTGAAAGGCTACAACAGGGTGAATCATTAAACGTACAAGATGTAAAGACCAATCTATTCGGAATTTAGGAAAAGTTTTTTACTCTCGAGATGGAGAATCCATGGATCTGATTACTCCGGTTTTATAAACAGATGAAAGATTGACAAGTGAACAACTTGCAAGTTTCTTCACAAATACACGTGCGAATGTTCAATTTCTTCAACAACTTCAACCATAATGGTCAAGATTTGTGACGGTTGTCAAGCAGAGAGAGGAAATAGACACAGTCTCATATCACAAGCTGTTTGACATTCTGAAGCAGTTTCAAAACGAAGTTAATGATATCCGTTCTGAGAGATTATCCAGAAGTGCAAAATCCGATACACTTCTAGCACGGCTGCTCAAACCATATTCAATAACTATACTATCAGGCATCAACCAAAACCTTAAAGCATCCATGAACCATCATACTGCAATCCTTCCCTTCCACAGTCGATCCAAGTGCAACACTAGACACAAAGCAAGAGAGATCCCAAACCAGTTACTTCCCTAATCTGAGTCCGTTCTGAGGAAGACAGTGATCCAGAACAAGCTCGGAGGGATAAGGATATGCAAAAGAACTTGGCACTCCTTGCTAAGTATTTCAAGAAGCTGTACAAACCTACCAACAACAACCTTCGACACTTACTTTAAAACTCCAGGAACAAGACTGAAGAAACCAACACAAACCAAGCATATACAACGACAATCAGTCAGGGCAGTTTTGGAAATCAAAGGAACACAATGACATTACATGCTGGGCTAGGGAAACAGTAGGCATCCGTAGTAGAAACAGACACAACAAATCGACTACAGTGCTTTAACTGCAAGGGATTTAGACATATGCCAGGGAATGCAGGAAGCCAAAAAAGGGGTTTTAAAGACTACGCAAATCACAAGGAGAAGATTATGATTGTGCAAACAAGCTGAACAAGGTGTTCCACGTCAGACTGAGCAAGCTGATTGGCTAGAAGACACGGATGAAGAGACATTGATTAAACAAGAATAGAAGCACCTACCAGTTTACAAGGAGCAAAAATTCAAGATCTCACCTGAAGAATCCCAGTTCTACTAGTCATCCATTAGAATAGGTACATAAACCATGATGACAAATGATGTGTTTGCCAATGTGAGATGACATTTTGAGCAACCTGAATCCATTAACGACATATGTATTGGAGCCGGATGATAGCAATGTCATTTCCTGATTCATAAATACATGACTAGAATTGATAATCAAGGTTGATCAATATGCGGCTTGAATGTGTTGATGAGCGTGCTGCGCTTGCTAATTTAATTGCTAATTTGACTCTTGATACGGAGGAAAACAAAATGGTATTAAAGCAATTAAAGAAAGCAAACGCATCATTAACTCAAGAACTGAAGGAGTGCAAAACTAACCTTGATGAGTCTAGTAGGGCTCTAGGGGAGGCTACTAGCAGTCGGGATAGTTGTCTGATTGCACTTCAGACCAAAAAGACACGTGAGCTGTAGAAGTACACATTACCCTTAATGACCGAAGACGAGTGATTATAAATACTTCAAACCCAGTTAAAAAAAACCGAAACTCTAGGACACAATTAGCTCGTAAAGAACTTGACATACAAGAGGGTTAAAAACTAAAACCTATGAAAATTTTGTTCGACAATCAAAACACAATGAGCTAGTCAAAAAGAGTCCTGTTAACATAGTCACAATTTGAAGGTCCAATCTCAAAGAGAAAATTAAGTTGCTTTCAATTATAAAGTTAAGAAGGAAAAGTACATTGACACGATGATGAGAAAATGGACAAACAAATAAAGTCTTTTAAATGAAAATTCTATAAACGCAATCAGTCCACATTCATACCATTCCATGTTATCATCCCAAATGCGCAACGTATAATGGTAGATCAACCTTGCTAAGCCAAAGTACCTAAAGATGGCTCAATCTGAAAAGGCCCCGTTTGTAGAGATGAGATACCCATATATACTTTTGATCGCTGCAAACAGATTTTGCCCTAAAGGGGAAGATACAGTGACTCTTCTAGAAGGAGAGTAGATCAAAATTAGATAAACGACAAATTTAAACCATATGAGATTACACATATCAAAACAGTCTTTTATGAAACTTTCAAAACTCTACCATCCAAAACCTATCTTGATCAGTTGGAATGGCGCTAAAAAGTTAAGAAGACAATGTGGAGAAAAAACGTTTACAGAACAGAAAACAAACATTGCTAAAAATGTGTCACTTCCCTACCCGTTTCTAAATATCCATTAGTAAAAGTAGACAATTTATAACGAAATGACAACAACTTCAAATCATTTTTAGAACAATTTGTGCCAAAAAACTTGGTCTAATCACATACTAATATAGTGCATTTCCCTATACCCCAACTGCTAAGAGTATGGCAGTTTTTGATCAAAAACGATATTAATGCCTCTGGTTCAAAACAAAACTTATACTGGACAGTCATTGTTTTGTTCAAGAACTAAAAAGACATCATGCAAGACGCAATTAACGAGTACGTTCAATCCCTTGAAAGAGAGATTGACAAACTTTGAATCTATGAAGTGATACTTCAAGTACTTTTAATACAACCAGCAGGAACCTCTTCTACCAGCACAAACCGAAGCAACCAGCACTAAAGTATGAACAATAGCAACCATCCAGTAGGAACAATGAATGAGCAGTAGAAAGAAAATCCAAACAACAATTCATAAGCATACATCATTTATGAATTGCCCTGCAGAAGAAAATTAGTGCCTTTTGAAGTCCCAAGCCAAAACAGTTTTGAATCGTCCATAAGCATCAACATAATCATATCTAGTTAAAGTCTTTGATGCATTATTTGATTTGGAAACATGGTCTATGACTTCTTGTTTTGGTTTCCAGACCCAACTAGCTGAGGCCTTAACAGTATTAACCTCTGTCTTTGGCCTAGCAGTATGAACCCTTGTATCCTTAACAGAATTAACACTCCTATTGAAATATCTGTTGTAATTAGGTGTTTTCTTTTGAAAGAGTCTTTTAAGTGAATTAACATATACAAGGCCAGATTTAGTGAGCAGTGCTTGTGGAACCATGTTACTTTTTGGACTTGGGTGAGAAAATCTACCAGAGTTTTGATGATTTACCCTCCTTGAGTTGTTCCACACTGGTGTAACCTGTTTTTGATCATTAACCTTTCTTTTATTTTTACAGGTATAGTGCAAATGACTAAATCTACCACACACATAGCAAGCCTTATTGTTAAACTCAAAATTTTCACCCAATTTTTGAGTCATCATACCATTCCAACTTCTTTTATTACCTCTAGGACTTTTATTGTTTTTCCTCGGGTTATCTGCTTTCCTAACACTTTCATTCCTAGCACAAACAGATTTAGGAATGAACTCAGGTGATTCAGCACTTAAGTTGGACTTACAAGGGGCATATTCACTAGTCTTGGGTTCAATTATAACAGGTTTAGGCATAGACTCAAGTGATTCTACACTAGAGTTGGACTCACAAGAGTCAAGGTCACTGGTTTTGGGTTCAGAATCACTAGTGTGGGTCTGTTTGGGTCCATAGGTCATTTGTGATTCATCAAGGTCAGTGGGATCTGATAGAGGAATGTAGTTCCCTAAAAGAGGTGGGGGAACTGCTTTCATTCTATCAGTTTTGACAAACCTGTTATAGAGAGGTTTGCCTTCCACATCTTCAGGAGTAGGGGTAAATACACTAAATTCAGAGTCATCCCATCCTAACTCATTTTCCCCTATATATTCGTCAAACCCCAAGCCAATTTTAGTCCTTACAGTCATTGAGCTATCAATTAGTTTTACAAGATTTTTGGAAGAACTTGTCCATTTTGCATTGATGGCTCTTTCATTTTCTAGCTTATCATGTAAGTCCTGTTTTTCCAAACTCATCTCAGCATTCACTTTTTCAGAATATTTCAATAGATTAGTTGTATTTTCTAATTCACTAGACAATACTCTAATCTTTTCTTCAAAGACCAATTGATTATTCTGAAGGACCTTTTTCTGTTTTTCCAAAGTTTTAAGAGAACTTTTATATGCCTGAGCTTGTATATAATTTCCATTATATTGTTCATTTAAATCAGAAAACTGTTTTTGAAGTTCATCATATAATTTTTTAAGATTATCATATGAACAACTAGTTACCATATTTTGTTATTAACATGCTTTTTCTCTATTTTAGCATTAAATTCTCTAACTTCAGTTTTTGTCATATAAGTCACCTCATTGTCAGGAGTTGAAGTTGTGCAAACCATGTCTTCTTCAGCAACACAAATGTAGAGATCTTGTTCTTCTTAATCAAAGCTTCTCAACGAGGCTCTGATACCAATTGATAAGACCTATTCATGAACGATCTTGGAAACCTTGATCAAAATACAAAGACTATGCGGAAACTAATCTTTATATGTAAGAAGAACAGTAGAAATAAACCAAACGTTGTAGCCTCAATATATTAATACGGTTACTCTGAACAGTAACAGGGTTTACAACCTTTCAAGCATGGTTTTGCATCGGAAGCTTTTCATCTTAACTTCGATTACATCACCTTACTCTCAAAGAAAAAGGAAAGTTTGTGAATGCTTACTCTCAAAGAAACGATTTACTAACTCGGTAATCGTGGAATTGATCTCTACGCTAAGTTCTTCAAGAAAAAACTTCATCAACTCTAATCTGTTTCATGGACTAAAACCTTCACCATTCGAGCATTGTTTATGCTATCGAAGGCTTTCTCATGTTAACTTCGAATTACATCACTACTTACTCTCAAAGAAAAGATGTTGTGAATGGACTTACTAAGTTGAAATATGTCAAGGATCAAACTTTGTTCATATTTGTGAAATGAGTAATGTAAAAAGAAGTCATTCAGACAAAAAGCAGTTCTAGTTCCAAGGAAGGGCTAAAATTTTGCTTCCACATGGGACTTTGTGTGGTCAATACGCGTTGCAGCATAAATGGATAAGAAGGTTTATTCTGGTGATTGTTGATGACTATTCAAGGATTTACACTTGGGATTTTTTCTCGATCAAGGGATTGAAACACCAGAAGTTTTCAAAGACTTTCTCACGATGATTCAACGCAATCTTCAAGCTCAAGTTATTGCTGTCCGTACTGACAGAGGCACGGAGTTCTTGAACAAGACACTCCATGCTTATTTCAAAGAAGAAGGCATTAAACATTAAACTTCCACTCCTTAAACACCTGAACAGAACGGCGTTGTCAAAAGCCGAACGTACTTTTCTTTGGGGGGGGTTTTTTTTTTGAGGCTGCTCGAACGATGCTTTCAGCTTCTAAGCTTCTATTATCATTTTGGGCTGAAGCAGTTGCAACCGCATGCTATACTCAGAACAGATCAATCATCATATCCACTCATGAAAAGACGGCATATCACATCATAAATGACAAGAAACCTTTAATAAACTATTCAATCTTTGGTTGCATTTTGTTACATAACTAGAGATGGGGAAAATCTGATAGAATGAAAAGAAAAAGGATCCATGGTCATGGTGGGTTACTCTACTCGTCGAAGGGATATGTGTTTACAACAAGTGATACACACTTACTAGTGAGTCATTCATATCAAAGTTTGATGCAAATCAAAGAAATGATGTCTGATCACAATAGTTCAGACCTCGCACCACAACGACAGAGATACTGTTGAAAATGTACTCTTCAGCCTCGTTTCTTCCTCTAAGGACAAAAAGGGTCAGATTATGACAACTCTGACCCGATAGCCCCAGAACAAAATGTTGTTCATTCAGCTGAATATGCAGATTCGTCACATCAAGGGTTATAATTTCTCTTCAGTCCTTTACTTCGAAGTAATATTACATCCAACACACGAGCAAGCTGAGGAAAACAACAATGATCAAAGCATCGTGTTAGGAATTATAGATTGATGATTTACAAACCATAAACAGAAATGAAAGAAAGAAGAAGTTAAAAAGGAAAAACAAGATTTGCTAAGAAGGAAACAAGTATAGAGTTAATTGTTAAATGTTGAATAGATATAGATTAGTAAACTTTATGTGATTAGTCAAACATTAATGTGCGATTGATTTATGTCAATTATCAGTTTCCTAATTGTATTATGTTTTCTTTGAAATAATAAGGACCCATTAATGTAATAGTAGTTAGCTATGTTAGTAAGTAGGTATTTATTTGTAACCTCCTCTAATTATATAAAGAGGGTAGGCATCTAGGTTACAGGCATCCATACATAACAGACTTCTCCAATGAGAGTCTAGAAACGCATAGAGCGTGTGTAGTAGTAGTAGTAATAGTTTCTTTATCATGTTTGAATAAAGAAAACCTTATTAGTAATGTTGATTGTGTTCTTCATATTCCGCTGCATATTTTCAATCAATATTATCATACCATAGTTGAGTCCAGTTCCTGGATTCCACAATTGGTATCAGAGCCTCGTGGCTCTTGATCTAGGGTTTATAAGGTTTTCCTATGTATTTTATTTTTCTAGTAATTTTTTTAACCATCTAGTTTGGGTCCACCAGACGCCCTTGGATTTGAAACATTGAGGATGTGTATGATCATTTTGGAGGTTCAGTTTTTGCTATAATTCTTGATTGGAAAAGTTACACGATCCTTTATAACAAAATTTAGTCAGAGTATGATTTCGATTCAGCCTGACATTGATCTTAAGGATATCTGGTCGCTTGATGCGACGGAGCGCACTGGGACTACTCGGCCATAGTATGTGATTCGCCATGCTAATAATGTCTAAAAGAATTATTCAAAGGACATTTTTATTACGATTGAGATTGTAATAAGATGTCTTTTTCGCATGAAAGGAGATTTGATCTATGGCTACTGAGTTCAAGATTCAAGAGATGGTGAGTATACTTTTAAGGGGAAGTTATTATTGATATACTTATCCATCTACATGCTGTACTTGAGGGGAAGCGTTTACGAGTTGCATAAGACCCCTATTAGATAATTACAAAAAGGGGAAGAAGATTTTTTGTGTGCAGTTATTATTGTGTCTGACATGTTCTACCATTGTTTCTTCATGTAGATTGTTTTGTAATATCAAATAGGGAAGATTGTTAGGAATTATAGATTTGTATGATTTACAAAACAATAAACAGAAATGAAGGGAAAGAAGAAACTAAAAAGGAAATAAGATATGCTAAAGAAGGAAACATGATCAAGATAATGTTGATGAAATCTACATTAATGTTGAAGATATAGATTATCATAAACATTTATGTGATTAGTCAAAGTTAAATCGTGATGATTATGTCAATTAATTTGTTTCCTAGTTGTATTATGCTTTCTTTTGAGATAATAAGGACCCATTATGTAAATTGTTAGGTAGCTTTAGTTAGTAAGCTAGGTTTTCTTGTACCTCCCTCTATTATATAAAGAGGGTAGGCGTCTAGGTTACAAGTATCCATACATAGCAGACTTCTCCAATGAGAGTCTAGAAACGCATAGAGCGTGTGTAGTAGTAGTAATAGTTTCTTTATCATGTTTGAATAAAGAAAACCTTATTAGTAATGTTGATTGTGTTCTTCATATTCCGCTGCATATTTTCAATCAATGTTATCATACCCTAGTTGAGTCCAGTTCCTGGATTCCACACATCGAATGCATCATTTCAAGAAGCTGAATTTGTCAATCCTTTTTGTACTCGGGTACAAGAAATTGGTGAGTCTTCCTCACGCATCATTGATAATACCGATGAGCATTCATTTCAACCATAAAGTCATGATTACCGATGGACCAGAGATCATCCATTAGAACAAGTTCGTGGAAATCCAACCATGCCAGTTCAACTTGACGACAAACTTACCACAGAGCCTAAAAATGTGTATTGTTCGCGCTAACGGTGAGTATATGTTGAAACCAAAAGAACATTAAGGAGGCAATGGCTGATTGCGACATGTTGGTCAAGCATCTTGCAGGAAGAACTTCATCAGTTCGCAGACTAATAGGTCTGGGAAAAAAAAAAACTAGTCGACAAAAAACCATTTCTGGCAAGATGATTATTAAGCTAATGTGATTATGGAAGAACAGAAGGAGAAGAATCAGACTGTGATTCGCAACAAGCACGACCTTTGTTGCTAAAGTTATGCCAGGAACGAGGGTAATTGATTTCAATGAATCATTTTCACAGTTGCTCGCTGGTAGCTGTTGGATTTTAGGTTGGCCTTACGAAGCACATAAGTTTTTTTCTAATTATCAGATGGGACATATAAATGGCATTTCTAATGGTCCAGGAAGGAGGAGGGTTTATGTTGCTCTGCAGAAGGTTCATTGATTCCAAATTTCCATAACAAGTCTTCTTTCCTAAGGAAAGCTTTGTTATGGGTTAAAGCAAGCTCCAAGCGCCTGGTAGGATGATCTATCAAACTTTCCTGATGCTAAAGGCTTTACTAAAGGTACATTGACCCAACTTTATTCATAGTTAAAAATAGGGGAGGATATTCTACTTGTGCAGTTTACGTTTTTTGATGATATATAATTTTTGGGGTCGCAAATCCTAAATATTCAAAACGGTTTGAAAAGTTAATGCAAAGTAGATTTGAAATGTCCTTTAATAGGGGAGATGAATTTATTTTTAGGACTTCAATCCGCAGTCCCCAAAAGCTATTTTTATCAATGGCCAAGTACGCATTTAGAAATCTAAAAAGCTTTAATTTGGGACAATTGTCACTCATTGGTCACCATAGCATCTAAAACCCAAATGAGATGAGCTTGAGTGGAGAAACCGTAGTCCAATCTGATTTAACATAGTAAAATCGGGTCACTCAGGTATTTGGACATCTAGTAGAACCAGGGACTTGTGCAAGCAGTATGCTATTGTGCACCGTTTCAAGCACGGAACACAAAGCACTCAGGAGGTTAAAAAGAATCTTTAATTACCTATAGGGGTACCATTAACATGGGACTCTGGTATCAAAGGATTTGGCTTTGAAACTTACAGCATTTTTTTAGACGCTGATCATGCCGGATGCCTTTGATCTCGGAAAAGACTTCTGGAGGAACTGTTCCTTGGTGATATGCTTGTAAGTTGGATGTCAAGAAACAAAACTGACTGCAATATCTTCAGCAAGGTAGAGTACGTGCTTTATCTGCAAAGTTGTGCTTCAAGGTAATGTGGATGAAGGGGCACAATCTTCAGATTAGGCTTCAACTACAACAAAAATACGTTGTTTGTATGCGACTCTCAGTAGCTATAGCAACTTTCATGCAACCCAGTAAACATTCACGGACAAGCACATCAATTTAGGTATCATTTCATTAAAGAACAGGTTGTAATATGGTATAATTGAATTTTATTTTGTCAGAACTGAATACCAATTAGTGGCATGTTTAGAAAGCCCTTCCTAAGGATCGGTTAAGTATTTAGCAGAAAAGATTTGGTATGAAATGTTTGACTCCAGCTGAACTGGAAGTTCTGATAAATGAGCCTGCTTGATATCATCATCAAACCTCACCATGTAAATATTTTTGAGAAAAGCAAAATATAAAAATATAAATCTTCAAAAAGAAAATACAAAATCAGAAAAACAGAAAATTTCTAAAAAGATTCTTCTCGACATGTCTCTTAGAATCGATAACATTTACGTGCTTAAAAATGTCGTTTAACATTGACACGAGTGTGTAAATGAAGTTCGAGCGAGAGTTGCAAATAGTTTCAAAACATGTCATTTCAAATTTTCTAAATGGCTTATGTGCAAATGTCAGTACATAACCCGGACTTCAAAGAAAGGAAGGTTTATAACTTATCCTCCCAACGAGAAAATTAACGTTTCTCGGTCTTGAGCTGTTCTTACAAGACATTTAATGTTTTTAGCTCAAGAAAATAGAAAGTGTACGTTTCAGTACGCTTACCCTTACCGTTAGAAGAGAAGTCCTCTAACATCTGTTTTTTCAAAAAGTTGAACACAATTTTTCAAGAATTTCTCGATGACAATTCATAATCTTTCAAAATTATGTATTCAACACTCCAACCCTCACAATGTTTTCAAAAGACAACAATTTTTCAATTGGTCCTATTTTTGAGGGGGAGTTTTTCGAAAAACAAAGTTTTAATGTTCTTGGATACATCATCAACGACCATTCTTATGTATTCAAAACATTATCAAAATGTTTCAAACCATTCATGCTGACCATATTTTCTCCCACAGATTTTTCAAGACATATTTTAATCACAAGGTATTTCAAAAACTAAGTGTTTATTATTTAAAATAAGGGGAGAAAATGTAATTAAAATATGATCTATTCGACTCAATGTGCTGAAGAAAAGGTTTTATGGTTCGATCTTATACCCAACAACATCTTAATTTCACGACGATTCTGAAGTCATAAGGTGGTTAGGTTAGGAATCAATCCTATGATCCAACCAGAACCGGAGGATCTACCCAAGGATAATCCAAAGTTAGAAATAGCAGTCCTTAGGTATGATTGGAGATGAATGTATATGGGAATAATGCCGACTAAGATTGAGCTAACACTGGAACAATCACAACAAGGTGTTAGTAATGACGTCCTGGTAAGCATTGAAGGCGTTGAAGAATGAAAAAGAAATGTATGGATAAAGGGTCTAAAGAAAGAAGCCCTCCACACAACTTAAGGCAGAAACCGGGTCAATACATATGCTGTCAGAATCACAAGTTGATTGCTGACATTGAAAACGACATCATGGACCCAGTGATGCAATGCACAACCCTTCCCAGCCATTCGGGTTTCTCTCAACAGAAACTTGTCTCATTTGTCACGGAGATACACACGTTATCTATTGACATCTCACTCCGAGATTGTTGATATTGAATAGGTGGCAATATGCTCCAGCCTCCGAGTACTAAAACCAAAATGCACTAATCGAGTCTAGAGCCAAGAGATCAATAAAAATCTCGTTAGGACACATTCCATTTCAAACACTTGTTGAACATCATCAAGTTCACAAGCTGTTATCAAGAGTCCTACGCAATATCATTGTGATATTTGCCAGAACATCCGAGTGATACTAATGTATTCACAATGAAGATGGAAATCCTGCTTGAGCCAGCATCAAACAAGCTCTTGGTAGGTGACTTGCGAGATTCTATATGAATCAAACTTGTGACAACTGGATCACGAGATGGTCCAGTAAATGAATTGACGGTTGATGAATGTTGATAAAAACATGACACTCTCGATGTGTTACAAAAACACTTTAACGAGTGACACGTCGATTGATTTTCAAATCAATTTTCTCGTTTATCACTAACGTAAACCTGCAGGTCAAACGGTGGTAACGGCAACCTCAATCCCATTCAAATGCTCAATCTACGAAGACATACTATCTAGAAAGCTCAAGATTTAAAGACAAAGACTTTCGCAAACTCTAAAATAAAGCTTTCAAGATGATGAATAGTATGAGCATGTTGGTCAAAGACACAAGATTGCAAAATGACATAGACGATAAAGACAATGACGAAGGCTAAAAGTAAAGATCGCAAAGCATGAAGGAACAAGCTTACAACTAAGAACAAAGAGAAAGACCAAGACCACATGAGCTTAACGACAAAAGCAATCTCATTGATCTCATGAAGGAGTGTCATTAAAGAACTCACTTCGGGGGAGATTGTTAGCCTCAAAATATTGAGTCAAACATGAAGTTCGTTCATTATGTATGTTAGTCTCGGTCAATTAATTAGTTAACGTTGTAATAGGAAAGTATCTGGAATTGGGCTCGATAGTTAATCTAATACTGTATATGTTTTGGGTTTAATCTCAAGCAAAACCCGAGCCCAAATTCTAGTTAAATATCCCGCTCGTACCTTTAACGTGACGGGGTATATAAGCTTTTTCTTCTTTAGAAAAATTTAGTTGTTTCAATATATAAAAATCTTCTTTTTCTCATTCTCTCTAACCTCTCTCTTCTTTCGCTCTCTAAAACAACTCAATCTTTCTTTATCTCTTTTCTTGGTTCGATTCGTGGTTCGTAATATGAAGTGAAAGTGTAAATCGGGTTCCTACAGTAAGCAGTGGGTTTCCGACTGTGAAAGTTAATTGAGATTCAAAGCGTGGCCCTAAGTTCACGTGGGAACGTGAGGACCATGTGAAAGCTAAGTAATCTCGATTGTTTGTTGATGATGATGTTGAACCTACTAGTTAAATCTTGGGACGAGATTTCTCTAAGGAGGATATACTGTGATAACTATGCTTTGAGCAGGTTAGTCAAACCGTTGGTATTGACTTGAATATCATTATTTGCTATAATAATTATGTGTTTATGTGTTCTTATGTGAGATTGGCTACCAATCCATGGAGAGTGATCGTAACATTGTGATTGAGTTTATGGTTGTTATGGGCATTTCATTTTGGTCACATTTTAGTGACAATGAAAATGATGGTATAATTCTATGATTGTACGTATTTATATGTATATGTATACGTATTAATATCTTTAAGTGTTAGTAGTTAGTAAAACTAAAAGTTTAGTTTATAAAATATAGAAATTAGAACTTAGTTTTATTAAGTTAGTAAAATAAAATTAGAAATAAATCTATTTATAGTTATTTAATTTAGTTTTAATTTAAAAGGTTTAAAAAGTAGAATAAATGGTTTTTATAAAAATGTCAAAATTTAAAGGTTGAATATGTAATTAATAATAATTAAAAAAATAAAAATATAAATAACATATATATATGGACGAAATTTAATAAAAAAATAAAAAAATAAATAATTTTTTTAATTAATTAAGGGATGTTTGGTTGGGTTGGTTTGGTGGAGAAGGAAAATGAACCCCAATTTTAGTCAAAGTTGGATTCTAATTAGGTAATTATTCAAACCTTTTTCTTTTCAATATAAATACAAACCTCTTCTCTTTTTTTTTGTGAAATCAGTCGAACCAAGCAGAGAGAAAAAAAAGATTTTTTTTATCAAGATTCAAGTTGGTGATTTTTGTAATCAAATCAAAGTTTAGGTAAGTTCTTAAACTCTTTTAAATTAATCTTCTTTTTAAAATTAATGTAACAATAAATTGATGGAATTAGGGTTTTCATATTCTCTGCAGATTAATGATGTTAGACAAATTAGAAGTGATTAGTGATGAATTATAAGCGTTTTGGTGTAATCGGTTAGGGTTAGATCGCGTTAATTTATGATTTAGGGTTTGACAGATTTTAGGACTATGTTCAACTGAAGTTAGCTTAATGATAAAAACGTTTTTATTTATGAATCTTATATCCATTGATAAGTTCAGAGAGTCTAGTTTCCAATAAGTCTGGCCCCGAAAGGTTTTGAGGTTGAGAAGTTAGTCAAATAATTTTCGCAAAAAAAGTTATCAAAATAGTAAATTCGGGTCAGATTTGGGTCTGATTTCGGGGAATAAAACCCCTACTTGAAATTTAAATTAGGGTTAGACAAAAATCAAAGGTCATATTTTAGGTGTCTATTAACTCCAATTCGAAGGGCTAACATTAAAACATTTTCTAAGTAATTTTAAGGACGTCATACTTTTTGGTGTGCGTTCAGATCCGAATCTGAGTACTTTGTAATGATGATTTTTTATAAAATAGTTTCACTTAGTATTATTTTTTCTAAAAAATCACAGTAACTCACAACGCATTGTAGAGCTAGGAGATGTAAGGAGAACCATCAACTAGGTGCTTTAGTATTTTATTTGTGGTCATAAAGTGACTACAAATTTCTGCCAGAAACTGAAAAATTGGAAGTTAATGGTTAAGTTTATATAGGGTATAAAAATGATATGGAAGATGTATTTAAAGGATTATAAACTTAGTATAAGGTCTTGAAGTCCATCATATTATTGTTACATTGGCTTGGGCATTAGCCTAATCGAGTGTAACTTGTGTTTTTGTTATGTTTAGATTGTGTGCAAGATTCTGTCCAGTAGCTGAGCATCAGGTGAGTTTCATAGTCTCATTTTTACTTTGTTTTTTTGGGATGGAAATGATACAAAATATGTTTTGAAATGTTTTAATTACTGTGGTTATGTGGTTTTAGTTGACGCATGGACTTTTATGTAGCTATTATATGTTTATGTGCTGCATGTCGTATGATGTTGTATTGGTTTCGCCTACTTTATGGGTATGACATTGGATTGGTTTTCGCTTACTTCGTGGGTATGAGGTTTCGCCTACTTTGTGTGGGTATGTTATTGTGTAGATACGGAACCAAGAGTCTGGGATCGGGGATAACATTCCTCTCCGTGACTATAAGATGAACTTTGTGGTTTGGATCGGGGGTAACGTTCCTACCCAATGTTATGGCTTTGGATCGTGGGTAACGTTCCTACCTAATGTTATGGACTTTGATTTTGGGTGATGATTCTACCCATGACTTTGAGATTGTTGGCTTCGGGTGATGATTCTACCCATGAATGTGAGGCTTCGGGACTTGTATTGTGGTATACGTTCCGTCCTAGATTTGGTTGTTTTGGATGAATACATGTTAGCCTGTATAATAGTTAGCTTAACTGTCCTGCCATGTTATGTTGTTTTTATAATCACAGTAATTTATTTAAAGCTTGAATTGTGTGTCGTAAACCTATGACTCTCATCAACCGTTGTGGTGACGTTTTTAAGCATCATTTTCAGATGAGCATGTTGAGGGTTCTGAAGCTAAAATTGGCTAGAGAGACCTTAGGATTGCATATGGAGTATATCTTCTGATTTTCGTTTCGTATTTGTTTATTGGATCTTTCTTGAATGCTGTTTGATTTTCTTAGGTTTGTGAGACATGTTAAGTCTATGTATTAATGAGACATTTTTTCATTAATGCAAGATTCTTTTGTGTTAAGGTATTGTCATGACACTTTGTGTCCATTTATGTTTATTCATATAGTTTTCTCTATTGTTGACACCATTGTGTTGTGATGATATCCATGAAGTTACGCTTCGTGTTTCCGCCTTGGCGGGATGTGACATGTGTAACATTAATGTTAATCATAATATATTCTTAAAAGTAATTGAATTTGATTTCTAAAATATATATTCGCATTCTACAAATGTTCTTTTATTAAAATAATAGTAATATAAATAACAACATATATCTAATAAAAACGTGTTGAAACAATTTACAAAATGACGTGAAATGAGATAAAATATCGAGTTTAATTGGTTGATGTTTAATTTGTTATTTTGCTAAATCTAATGGGAATTTAAAGCATAAAGTTTGATTAGTTTTGAGGCTAAGTTATAAGTTAGTAACTTAAAAAGTGTTTATGCATTAATCAGTAAGTTAAAAGGGTGTTAAGAGTTTAATAAATTTGATGTTTAATTTGTTATTTTGCCAAATTGAGAAGGATTTAAAGCATAATGTTTAATTAGTTTAGAGGTTAATTTCTCAATTTACTAAACTTAATGGGTGTTTGTTTATACATTAATTAATACTGTATAAGGTGCTATTTGTTTATTAAGAGGGTATGATTCTGAATCTGAATCTGAGGCGTAAATGTCATAAGACTGTTTTTTTTCTTTTTAAAGTCTGAATGTTGTAAATGTAAAGCAGTTTCAGTTTTACATACCATAAACACATCTGAACATTAGAGAAAACATTTGAGTCATAAATTTAACATAGTCTAACAACATGAAAATAAAATGTCACGATCTAAAACATTCAAGGTTAGTGTGTCGCAATTGAATCTCGTAAACTAGTTATATATTCTTGATCAGCCGCATTTCCATATGGATCAGCATCTTCAACAACAACATTATCATCTTGTAAATTGCTATTATCATCTACTACACGATGATCATATAACGAGAAAAACTCATCGCTTAAGCACTCCTTCCGAATAAAATTGTGAATAGCAAAGCATGCAACAACAATATCCTAATGAGCAACTAGTAACAACACAACATATTGAGGGGTTCTAATGAACAGCTAGTAATCAAAGTGATGTATATAATATCCTATTGAGCAGCTAGCAAATCACAAACATAAAATATGCATAAGGCTAAAAACCATCGAGGCTCATATCCTTTGGTAAATGATGACCAATCCATTCTTGCATATTCTGGAGCATTGGCAAAGCTGCACATCAAAAAATGTAATGCTAACTTCGCGTGTATAATGGCAAAACATCTTTTGTATACTTGTTATTTTTTTAAAAGTTGAATCACTACAGGTCGCTACAATGTCTGCCACTTCTATTTAAAACCTTAAGACCTAAAATTTATTTGAATCTGCCATTGTCATAAACAACCAATTGTTTGTATATTTATTGCATAAATAGTGGGAAACGTTTTCTTTTTTATCTATTAAATGTCAACAAAAGGCATTAAGATACTCTTCTCAAGTCTAGACCATTAAGATGTATTTACATCTGACCGCGTCTGAACGAGAAAAAAAATCAAACGGTCTAAACGCTCAAAACATCTGACCGATTAAGAGGTTTGGCTCATTAAGAGCCTGTCAAGACAATTTAAAAAAAATCAAACACCACCTAAGTCAAGAGGGTGTTTATGGATTAAGCATATGAGTTTCATTGTATATGGATAATAAAATCTCTATAGGTAAATGTTATTATAACAATGAAATATAATGACAGCTTGAAGAAAATTAATAAGAGTTCAGTTTGACTTTTTGAAGCTCTATTTTCATATTTGACTTTAATTTTTTTATGTAATACTTGATAAAATTATACCAATGAAAATATATTTAAACTTAATCTATTCATATATTTTACATCAAATATTATATAAAAAAATTAATTTAGATAAAAGTTGAATCAGTTTGACACTAAAAAGTCAAACTGTATATTTATTTTGGGACGGAAGTAGTACCAGCGTAGCGGAAAAAAAATCGGTTACAAATTTATGCAATGTAATGTAAGGAGAGGAAAAAAAAACCCGCAGAACAATGATCTAATTTGTCATACATATATACGTCAGCCAAACTCAAGAAAAAAAATTGGTTACATTTAGCTTGTCACCTATAAATAGAGGTTGTGCACGTTTAGTAACCCAAACTCAAGAAAAAAAAAACTCAAGATACATATTAATTGGGAGTGAGTGTTTTGGCAAACAGTGTGTGTGAGAGATATGGACGTCAGCCAGGTACTTCGTATGAATGGAGGGGATGGAGATTATAGCTATTCCAACAATTCTCTTCTCCAGGTACCATGCATATATCTTAAACGTGTATATATATGCATAAGCTCAATCGTGCTCGCACAGCGCACACACATATATACGTATACGTACATACATATTAGGTAAACATCTTAACGGTAGTAATTAGCCAAAATTGGTTAGTTATAAACTGTCATGACACGTACATCCGAGTCAATAACTCACCCACCGGATAATTACTTAAACATTTATATACCCCTTTATGTCATATGCCTTTTATTTTCATTTGCACAAACAGTGTGTTCATACTAGCTGCTGGCATGAACGTTATACATTATACGCACAATAACACATAGAGATGTGCATCTACGTGCATACATCAACTATAACTTGTATGTTTGTGTGCAAGTGTATTTGCATGTAGATTTATTTACAGCCGTGAGATAGTCATATATAGATCATCAAACTGATAATACCTAATATTGAAAGCATGCTTAAAATTATTGATCCTTGGATTCAGCTCGATCTATTGCTATGTCGACGAGTGTAACAATTTTTCTGATATCATACATTTTCAAATTAAAGTTAATCTAAAACACATTTATCGTCAATTGTTTATTAGCTTCATTAATCCCACAATTAGTTAGGCGATTACTAGTCCATAAAAGACAACTCTTTCATGTGGTTTCTGCGCCTTGGAGTGATGTCCTTTAAGTTTTAAAAACAAATGGTGTACGTTATAACGATTGATTTAGACAAACTATTTTTTTCACTATAAAAAATTGGTTGTGATACTATATTAATAAGACTAATTATCAACTTGAAATAAAATATCAGTATTCCTTTATAAAATTTCTCAAAACTTAAAAGGCAAAATTAAAATAGATCTCACATATTTGTTTTATTGTCCAAACGTAATTGCCTTCGAGATGCTTTCAAGTACAATATATATAGCTAGGTAGTACCAGTTTATTCGGTTTTTCGGTATGCTGATCAGTGTAAACTTGATTTATTTTATCTGATTTATATACGTGTGTCAAAGCTGTCTTTTTAGTAAAACCAAATTAAAACAGGAATGGTATTGAACCAAGACTTGTTTTGATCCACCTTTCACTTTTACTGACCTGAATTTACTCATATGATTTCATAATTTAGATAGAATTGGCTGAAATTGTATACAAACATTACTAACTTTAGTTTTAGATATGGTCGAAAGAATTTCTAGCTCTGCCTTTTAATCATTTTTACATTCTCACACATATTAGCCCTAAAACATTTTTCTGTGACCTCAGGCACATTATTAGGGCTTGCATCCACTTTCAAGTACACTGCACCTAATATAAACAAACTAATTTATGATTCTTGTTTACAATTGATGTGTGACAGAGAGAGGTGATATCAATGACGAAACCAATAATCGAAGACGCTTTGATGAATCTCTATTGTGATATGAACTTTCCGAAAACCTTGATCATGGCTGATCTTGGATGTTCATCTGGACCAAACACTTTTCTAGTGGCATCGGAGCTCGTCAAGTCAATTGACAAGATAAGGCTAGAATTAGGTCATGATGAATCACCCGAAATTCAAATCTACTTGAATGATCTCCCACATAATGATTTCAACACCATTTTTCTCTCGGTGTCGGATTTCATAAAGAATCTAGCAAAGCAAACTAGAGTGACTAAATCGTCGTCGAAGACACCTTGCTACTTTTCTGGTGTTCCTGGATCATTTTATACGAGGCTATTTCTCAAACACAGTGTACATTTTGTCCACTCTTCCTATAGTCTCATGTGGCTCTCCCAGGTTGGGTCTCTCTCTTCTATATAATTAGCAATCTGATCTGCTACCTTTTAGGTTTTTCTAGTATCAACTTTACATATTCTAGCAGATTCACAATATTGTTAATCAATCTTATGGAATTATTTAATAAGTTTGCTTCTCACGAGTGTGGATTTTTCTCACTTTTTTTGGGTAAAGGATTTTTCTCACTTTTATCATCATCATAATGTGGATTTAGTGCGTATCTTCATATTTCTGAACAAGCTACACTACAAGAAAATTGTGGGCAAATTAAAGCAAAATAAATAAGTTTCTCTAAATCTGTTCACATGTTTCACGTGCGCATGCATATCATAATAAGGACTGATCGTGAAGGTGTTACTGGGACATAAAGGTATTTCACTTGGACATGCATATCACATGCACATTTATTTATTTATTTTTAGAAATATATCCCTCAATATTTTCATCACAAATTTATCTCACATGTCCTAAGTACTAAGTAAGATTTAAACTTCCAAAAGTT
>BQNB010024843.1:0-60279 GCA_026074375.1 Tanacetum coccineum
AAAAAATAATAAATTATAGTATATGGAAAATAAAAGAATGGTTAAAAATTTCATTTTCTCAAATCAATTTATAAGTTTTGTTTCCTAATCTCTTTTAGCTTTGAGTCGAGGTTTATCTATGTTATTAACATTTGAGCTCACAAGGCTTAAGTGTAAAGCTTAGATGGATTTCAACTATAAAGATAAATTGATCTATGGTTGAGTTGAAAAGAGTGCACACATCTTAATCATTAATTTATTCTTGGGAGTGAAAAGTTCACAAGTTGTAAGTATAAGAGCTTAACCATTTGGACTTATATTGACAATGATCTTGTTTAATAGCTTTGTTTAGTCTAGTGAAAAGTCAGGGAAGACGAATTTTCCTCTTTTGTGCTCTATTAATCGGGAGTAGCCTATTTCAATGAGCCTAAAAGTTGCAAAATTGCAATGATTGCCATTAATGTGTTTCCATGAGATAAAATGTTGAGAAAAGCTTAAGATGTTTAAAAAGGGGATTCATAAAAGGTGAAAACAAGGGCATTTTGGAAACTTGTTAGTTTACAAAGTGTACACTTAATAAAATTGCGTGAGGACACGGCAATCCTTTAGTTTGGGGAATTTTGATAAGTGTTAAATTGTATATATAAAATACCCAGGATTTTGCCAATAAAAGCCAAAAATATGCCAAAAGATGGAAATATGTGTGCTTTTGTGTCATAATGTGCAGGAAAGGATATCAAAGTCAAAAAGAGCAAAAACAAGCAAAAACCGACAAGAAATGAAGAGACAAGTGATCATGAGAAAAGATATCAAAGCCGGATCAAGACCGTGGTTGAAAAAAAAGACAAGAAAGTAAAGAAAAGACAAGAGTTTGAAGGAAAAAGACCATTTTGCCCTTACAATGGAAGATGAAAAGACTAAAATACCCTTTGGGCCTTTCTACATCATTTGGATCATAAAAGCCCAACAAAAGCCCAAACCAAAAAGTCCATTTCTTGTTTATAAAACCACAAGGGCCAGAAGTGTCAATTTTCAAACTTACTTTTACACTACATTTGGAAGAAAGAAACACAAGGACTGATTATGCAATTCTCCTAAAGTTTCAAACAAGACGCGGGTTAACTTTTCCCTATAACCGTCCCCAACCAATTTTCCCGCCCAAAACCCGAACAAACCCACCTTCACAAATCCCTTCTCCCGTTCTCCCTACTTCACTCTACCTCGTATTTACCCATCTCCACGTCATTTCTATGACGTGGCAACCTCCCATTGGTCTGAACACCTCACCCAAGAGATCCAACGGCTTAGATTCAAGTTTAAAAAGATCAATGGCTAGGAATGATTGAGTGTCTCATCTTCTCTTCATCCTCAGCTATAAATAAGAGCTTGTATTTCAGTTTTAGAGGAGTTAATTAGTGTGTGTGTTAATTTTTCAGTTTTCTTTGTAATTTTTCCTTTTTAGCTCACGTGTACTATTCACTTTTCGAAATTAAGCTTTTAAAGTTTTCAATTCAGTTGTACTCTTTGTTTCTTTTCTTGTACTCTTCTTTCTTAAGCAATAAAAACTAATTCAGTTGAGTTTGTTTTGAAGTTTTCAAGTAATAAGCAGTTTTAGTTAATAAGCTTGAAATAAGCTCATTGAAGCTTATTTTGTTTTCTTTTGTTCAAAAGTTGTTCAAATGTTGTAAAAAATCTTCTAAATACTGATTTTGTCTATTTTGATTCACTAAAGTCCATTTAAATTCAGTTTGATTCAAATTTGGAAGCTTATGGAGTAATAAGCAATTTTGAGCTTATTTAGCTTATAGCTCTTTGGTTTAGAGGCAAGGTTCCATTAGGATTGAGTTTAAAAGCCACTCACTCAACAAGAGTGGCTAGTTCTGAGACTTCAATTCACAGGTTTCACATTCTATATCTCATTTCAGCATTAGGAGCTTATTCTAGTAGCTTATTGCATTGTTTCTTTTGTGTGATTAAACCTGTTCAAAATTGTTTAGTTAGTTTAGGTATTCAAATATTTTCAGCTGTTATAGTTAGAATTCATTAAAATTTCATATTTTAGATTCTGTCAATTTAGTAAGATAAGCCTAGCTGAGTAACTAGCTTATTTCTCTTAATAAGCTTTAGTTTTTAGTGCTAAACTAGCTTAAGTAGGTGAGTTTAAGTTTGAGTAGATATAAGGTTTTAGCATTTTTAGTTTTAAAGTAGATTTTAAGTAGAATTTAGTTTGGACAGTTGTAGTTAACTAGTGTTTGGATTAAGTAGTTATTGACTCTTAAAGTCAACCTTAGTATGTAAATGTGTATAAGTCAGTTGTGTTAAGTGATATTATAAAGTTTTAAACAGGTTTTGCAAGTTAGTTTGTAGATTTTCCAAGTTTAGAACTTAAGAAGATCTTGCCAGCACCAGGGCAGTTTTAAGTACAAAGTAGATTTAGATTTAAGAGTTTAACAAGCATTTTAGAGACAATGTTGGTTATTGTACACTTAGATACAATTAGTTAGTTGGTTTAGAAGTTTTTACCTTAGAATTTAGCCTGCACTTAGGCATTTATCAAGTATATCAGCAACAACAGTATTAACTTAGTTAATACTGTTGTTGCTCATCATTTTTCTAGCCACTTTTTAGCATTTGAAATTAGGAATAAGAACTTAGATTTAAGCATTTTATTAGTACTCCATTAGCTCTACATAATTCATCTCTTAATTTTCATTTTAAGCTTTTAGATTAGCTTAATTGATCTTGCAAAAGTGGTATAGTAGCAGCTTAGATTTCATGCTTATTTTCTTTTGGATGTCTAAGTTCTAGCTGTTATTTCAAAATTCCTTTTATCTAGGTATACTCAATAATCATAGGACAGCTTATTTCCAAAATTTTAGTTTCTAGAATTTAGTAAAAAGCTAATTAGCTTATTAGGTATAGCTTAACAACAGAGATTAAGCTGAACTTTAGTTTTTTAAGAGCAAATTTCTCATTAGTTTTGTTAACTTGTAGCTTATTTCTTCTTAGAAACCTCTAGTATACATCTTAAGCTTCATTTAGTTTCTTTTAGATCTTATTTTCATTAAGTAATAAGCTAGATATAAGCTATAGTTTAGAAAAGTTGGAATTTCAAATGAAAACTTAAGTTTCTGTGACACAGTATAAAAAGCTTATTTTCTAGCTTATTCAGTTGATAAAAGTTCAAAGTTCTTTTATTAAAGTTGTAGTGTAAAAGCTCAAGTTTAACTTTGTAGTTTTAAGTTTTTGCTTATTTTCACTTTTTAGATAAGCAAAAATAAGCTAAATCGTAGGGTCTGTTTGGTACTTTTTAGATAGTTCAAGGTTGTCTGTTTTAACTAGAGTGTAATTTTCTTTTACTTACCCCGCCTACCCTTTACTTTCATTTGTTACACTTTCTACCCTGTCTTTTTAGTTAAATAAAATAGTTTTAATATTTTCAAAATTAGTTTTAATAAAATTAGGTTTAGGTTTTAATTAGCAAAATTAGGGATCAATTGCTATATAAAAATTGGGCATTTTTATTCCTTTAGTTTTCTGCACATTTTAAGTAGTTAAAAATCATTTTTCTTTATTTTTCCAGTTAAATTTGTATTTTCTAGAAATTAAAATAGATTTTAAGTAATTTCTTTTTCTTAAAAAATTCATAGAAAATAGAAAAATAGTTGGAAAAATCTAATTCTTTTTGTGATAATTTTCTTTTTCATTCTAGTATTTTTGAAAAATAAAAATAGAATTTTAGTGTTAATTTTTAGAAAAAGTTTATTTTTAGTAATTCATTTTTCTTTAAAAATTCATAAAAAATTCAAAAATAGTTAAAAAATTCTAATTCTTTTTCCTAAAATTTTCTTTTTAAATTTGTGATTTTTAGGTATAAAATTTGTTAAAAGTAGTGCCTTAGATTTTTAATTTCAGTTTTAGCTCACGTTTTTAATTCACGATTGTTAATTTTTCGTACTAGTTAAACGTTTTTAATTCTTTAATTGTTCTTATAGTTTAATCGTGCTATTATATTCGTAGTGTAATTCAAAATTCAAAAATCCTTTATCCATTCTTGACTCGAATCCGAATTATTCCCGAATCTCAATTCACGACTTCGTTAGGATACGACCCGAGAAGGAATACTTCCTGGTTAAAAATATACGTATTGTGTTTTCTTAAGTGAGATTTTATCCTTTTATTTCTCTTGCTTGAGAAGTAATTAGGAAGAATTGTCACGGGATTTATACTATACATATATAAATTTGACTAGTGCTTATACCACGCAAACCAATATTCAACTCTCTCTGACTAAAGATATGTTGAAGACTCTTATGATCCGTATAGATGACACTCTTAGTCCCATACAGATAATGTCTCCAGATCTTAAGTGCAAACACGAACGCTCCCAATTCCAAATCATGGGTAGTATAATTCTTCTCTTGAATTTTCAACTGCTTAGACGCATAGGCTATCACCTTACCTCTTTGCATTAACACACAGCCTAGTCCTATCTCGGACGCATCAAAATATACCACAAAGTCTTCTGGACCATCGGGGAGAGCTAGAACAGGCGTATTACACAACTTATCCTTTAAGGTTTGAAATGCCAGTTCCTGTTCCTCACCCGAATCAAAAGTCTTACACTTCTGATTCAAGATAGTAAGAGACTTAGCTATCTTGTAAAAGTTCTCAATAAACCTTTGGTAATATCCAGCCAATCCTAAGAATGAATAAACCTCAGTCGGAGTTCTAGGGGCTTTCCAATTCCTAACAGCTTCAATCTTACTAGGGTCTACATGAATCCCATTACTACTTATCACATGCCCAAGAAACTGTACTTCTCTTAGCCAGGATTCATACTTAGAAAACTTAGCATACATTTTCTCCTTTTTAAGCAGTCCTAAGACTAACCTTAAGTGCTCTACATGCTCCTATTGATTCTTAGAGTAGATTAAGATATCGTCTATAAACACTATCGCAAAATCTTCAAGATAAGGCCTACAAACTCTATTCATCAAATCCATAAATACCAGTGGTGTGTTAGTCAGACCAAAGGGCATTACTGTGAACTCGAAATGTCCATAACGAGTTTTAAACGCAGTCTTTAAAATGTCATCCTCATGCACTCTCAGGTAATGGTATTTAGACCTAAGATTTATCTTCGAGAAAAACTGCAACCCTTGTAGTTGATCAAATAGATCATCAATTCTAGGAAGTGGATAATGATTCTTAACAGTTAACTTGTTCAATTCTCTATAATCAATGAACATCCTAAAAGAACCATCCTTTTTCTTAATGAACAACACCGGCGCTCCCCAAGGCGACAGACTTTGTCTAATGAAACCTTTGTCTTGGAGTTCCTTGAGTTGTCCCGACAACTCCTCCAATTCAGAAGGTACGAAATGATAAGGAGACTTGGCTACCGGCGTTGCTCCAGGGATTAACTCAATTCAAAACTCAATTTCCTAAATAGGCGGTAATCTAGATAGATCATCCGGGAATACCTCATGAAAATCTCTAACCATAACAATCTCTTCTTGATTCTTTTCATTAGCCTTAGCACTCATCAAGAGTCTTGCTTTCTCTTCTGGTCTTTCTCCTAATACTCTAAGCACCTTGCCATCTGGTAGTGGTATCCTCACTACCTTCTCATGACAAATTATTTTGGCTTTATAATTCGACAACCAGTCCATACCTATAATCACATCAAAACTCCCATGCCTAAAAGGTATCAAATCGATGTCAAAGACATGACCCTCGATTTCTAGTTTGCAACCTTTAATAACCTTCTCAATCTCTACTAGATGCCCGCTAGCTATCTCAATCTTATATCTGAAACCTAAATCGTTGGGCTCTATGTCCAATAGAGGAATAAAAGTAGTGGAAACAAAACTATAGTTGGCACCAAAGTCAAATAAGGTAGTGGCAAAATGATTGTTCAAAGTAAACATACCCGTCACAATGTTTAGATCTTGGCGCGCTTCCTCTGCTCCCAACATGAATGCCCTACCCTTAGCCTGGTTCCCATGGTTTCTACGACCCTGGCCCCCGTTATTAGCAGTAACTTGATTTGGACAATTTTCTTCCGGTCCTTGTGCCCTATTCATTATAGGACAAGCTAACCTGACATGGTCGGTACTTCCACACTCATAACATGCCCTAACAGTTGGGTTTCTAGCATTGACAGGATTCACATTCCTCAGCACGCCTCTATAATCCTTTGCCAAATGACCCGGGCGGTTACAGTTGAAGCATGTGCGACAATGCCCTTCGGGTGCATGGTATGAGTTGCAGATGGTACACTTGGGCCAAGTACCCGTATTCTCTCTTCCTACGGGGTTTACAGTAGTACCAAAAGCATTCCCAGTCCTAGTACTCTTATTATCATCCCTACCACCCCTATCCTTGCTAGGTTCCCCCATATTTTCTCTTTTCTCAACCTTCTTAATTGATCCATTTCTCACAGCCTCATCGGTCAGTGCACCAGAAATTTGCACAGTCTTTTGTATAGTCTTTGACTCCGTTGCTGCCACCATCCTACGGATTTGTGGAGCAAGGCCATACACATACCTCTCAATCATCCTACTCTCTGGAGTTACCAAATGTGGAACTAACCTAGCCAACTCATGAAACCTATCAGTATACGCAGCATGGCCAGCCCCGACCATGGCGTGATTCCACAACTCAGATTCCAACTTTTGCATCTCATGACTAAGACAAAACTCTTATGTCATAATAAACTTAAAGTCATTCCATGACATACTAACAACAACTTCCTGGCTTAGCGTGCAAATGTGAGAGTTCCACCATGTTAAAGCCTTACCCACAAATGAACCAGCAATGTATTTCACTTTTTGGTCAAAACTATAACCACTCATATCATGCACAGACTTCATTTTCTTAATCCAACGAGTAAGAACTACATCACCTCCCTTACCATCATATTCCTTAGGGTTACAAGCTAAGAACTCCTTATATGAACAACCTACCCAGTTGCCATTTACTATCACATTCCCAACGTTCTCCTGAACGTTCTCATTAACCACATTACCATTCTGATTTCCAACATTTCCTCGGTTACTAACCTGAGCTAGCATGGCGGGTAAGAGGTTCTGCAATTGTTGGGCAATGATCGTCGAGAAGTCGGGTGCTCCCCCATTGGCTCCCTTTACATTCCTATTGGCTCCCTCTACACCCCCATTAGCTCTCAAACCCTGGTCATTTCCTTGACCATTCAAATCATCAACACGCTCATCATTACCTTCCCTAGGTCTTCTACCCCTTCCACCTCTACCAACCCGTACACCCGTTCCCCCTCCTAATGATTCGGCAGCAGGCCGGCCAGCACTTCGGGTCCTCATCCTTGGCGGCATTATCTATACGAGGGAGAACATGGGCAACGTTAGGTAGGCAGGAAGACTCGCATATATATAGAATATCTTACTATATATACAGATATACACATAACACCACCCTACGGTGTCAACATCGATTTGTGTGAACAACATTACTAAGTATGAGTGAGTTGTGATACGCTTATAACTACGTTGGCCACCGTACTTATATTCGCATCCTTTCCCAGTCATATTCAATATTGAGCTCACACATTTCAATGACTGACATAACTAAAGCACCAAACCGCGAACACGCGAAAGCAAACAAAAGCGGAACACCGCGCACATAGATCCTATACGCAACTAAACAACGGATCTTAGGTTATAGTCTAGGCCAATCCACCTAGTTCTCTATAACCTTGGCTCTGATTACCAATCTGTCACACCCCGACAATGGCAGAAACTCAGGAATGCAACATAATGATCAATCATAACACAAGATACAAAATAGAGAAAACTACAATGCATAAACTTCAAGTGCTATGAAGACCATCAACCTCAAACAACCTCAAGTGATGTCCCAACTCGCAACTAAAATCCACAATCTCTTACAATTATTCAAATACCCTCACATGGGTCCATAATCCAAACTTAATCCAAAATAATCTTCACGTTTGATGCATAGAGTTTAGACGCGTTGTGTAATTACTTATAACAATTTAGTGGTGTGATGGTTGATGACATATCCCAACAATCATATCAATCCTATTACTCGATAATACATACTTCTACTATTTAGAGAAAATAGTTAAGTAATATAAATAAATATTTATAATTAATAATTATAAATATATCTTGACAAGTCCATTCGGTAACCTTAGTCACCTCAAAATAATCATAATATGGTGGAAAATGAAACGTTTACTCATAATAAACACATTATAGTTAATTTATTAAAAAAATAAAATAATTAAATGATATTTTATTAATTAAAATTAAAAATCATGTTTTTAGGAAAATTTCTAAGTATAAACTTTTTACGAAATTTCGACATGACCCGTACGCTCATACAACGTTTTCCAAGGTTTCAAACCTTATTTTCAACAATTTTCATAAATTTGACACTTTTCGATAAAATTCCAAAATCTCAAACTTTAATGTTTACTAAAACGTTTTTCCTAAAATATCATGCAATATCACTCCGTAAATACATTTTCACTTTCAAAAGTCCGTCAAAACTCTCATAACGACTAAATATCACTTATTGGGCTTTAAGGCCCAACAATGGTCCATTAAGATATTTATAAGTCCAAAATACAATCCAAATCCAAAACCAAGGTCCATTTATATATATAAGCATATACTTATAAGTAGAAAATAATCTGGATCACAATAAGCCCTCCCATTAAGCCACGACTAAAATAGACTTATTGGGCCGTAAGTCCATAAGCTCCAAAATACGTATATTAAGCTTGAAAATAAGCTAATAAGCTACGTATCACATTTGGTTACTATCATAAGCCTCAAAATAGTCCACAAACATATGCCATAACACAAAATAGTCAAAATCACTTTCCTAGTGATTTTGGAAATTTTTCTTGGCCTATAAGCCCAAAATAAGCCAAGAAATAGCTTAAAAGTAAGCTCGAATAAGCTATACAAACTACTATTAAAAAATAAGCTATCTAGCATCATATATTATTCAACCATCACGACCACAACATCAAAACTACAAAAACCCTTATTTTCCTTTTTATAACCCACGAACCAAACACCCTCTTTTTATTCATTTCGCATTCAAAAATTGATTTTCATGACGATCAACTTGTACAACTAACATCTATGCATGAAAATAAACCCAAAAGGACAAACGAAATTTAAATTTAAAAACTTACAAGAAAATCTTCAAAAATGCATATTTCGACACACCGGACAACCCAAACATTGTTTAAATGAATACCCGAGAACTGGAATCAACCCTAAATATCTATGTCTTTATGTTTTCTTGATCAAAGTTCAAAATTATATTATGTGTGTGTGTGGCTTGGTTCGGACACACAAGGAGAAAAATAGAGGTGAGAGTATTTTTTTAGATCGAAATGATACTATGTGTTTTCAAAATGCAAGGTGGAATATGTGTAGGTACTATCCTTAGACAACCAAGCCATGGGATCCTAGGTGGTCTCGGGTCTCTCTTTTCGTGTCGAGATCACTTAAATACTCGTAAAACTCAATCATAAAATACTTCCCAAAGTTAATTAGCATTTTTATTCACCTTAAAAATACTTTTTCATTAACCTAGAGTATTTACACGACATATTTACACTTTAAACCCTTTCAAAACTCATCTAGACATTAACAGACGTGTCAGACTCGTTTTTTGATATTTCTTAAAATTCACGGGTCAAACCACTCGGAATACAAAGAACATAATAATACCTTCCAAAAGGGATTATTAATCACAATAAACTATAAATCACCATAATTCTCATAAAATCACCACCGTCAACACGGTCATTATCTAAATAAACTGACAAAAGTCAAGTAGTCAAAGGACTAAAAATGAAATATTGAGAACACAAAAAGGGCAAAGGTTATAGTTTTTGTCAAAGTTTACACATTTGTTTTATTAAGTTTTTAACTTAATTAATTTGCTACAAATCCTCTATCATATTTTATACCACAAATCTTATATATTTTGAGTCCTCTAGATGGTGTCCATAATGATTGTCCAAGAAAAAAATATCCATCATAATTATTTACTTACATAAACCTTATAAATAAATATATAACCATTACTTTACAAATAATTATATAAATTATTTATTGCTTGTAAATCCTTAAATAACAGATATCCTTATGTTTTAAACATCATATTTACTATGAACAAGTATTTCTTTAGTTTACACAAACTTGATTTATTTTTCAAACTTGTTTAAAATATAACTAGGTGATGATTAACCATATAACAATTATATAAAATATAAAATGAATGATTATGAAAAGTTTAGGGTTTATAGGAGACTTTAACAAGATAGATGATGAAGAGAAACAAAGTCTAAACCCTAACTTATCAATAAAACCCAAGCTTCTAAATCAAGAAAACCCTAACTTCAATATAGAAACCCTAGTTTTCTTCTTGTTATTAAACCCTTGAAATCAATTAACCAAGCTTCCAATACACCTTAGATATGCCAAACAACGAACTTTGAACACTTGAAATACTTGTAAAATCAAAAACTATGAATGTATATGAGTGTGTATATTGAGCCGTGGGCTAGGGGTGTGTAGAGAGGGTTTTTATGAGTTATTTTACTAGTAAAGTGTTAAGTGAATGAAATGCTAGCAAAATGGTCCTTTAAATTCATAAAATATCTAAGAGCAAGATCCAGAGAATTAGGGAGGAGGTAAGGTTTTGGTGTAAGAAGGTATGGTAGCTTACTTGATGTAAGAACTAGTGTAAGAAGTTAGTAAAAGTGTAAGTAAGTTAGTAGATTTTGGTACTTGACTTCTAGAAGCTAAAATAGATAACATCTAATGTGATTTCCATCTCTATATCTGGCCATTGTATATATGTATTGGGTATTGGGTATAATTGTGGGTATTTGGTTGAGTATAAATAGGTATTGGTGCTTCCGGGTATGCCTAAATGTATTTTATTGCGAAACGTAAACATTTTACGTAACCAATAAAAATAAAATATAAAAAGTTAATTATTACTTTCGTAAAAATAATATAATGCCTGCTTGAAGTAAAGTTTTATTTGTTTGATGTCCGTTTACGTTGATTGTTAATTTTTAGTTTACGTGATTTAACTAAACGATGAATATTTAAAGTAAACGCGTAGAAGTTTAAAATAAATAGTTAAATATTTATTGACGTATCAAGATGTGAAAATGTGAATTTTTAAAGATGGGACTAGGTAAGTTTGGATTTTGTTGATTGGGAAAATGGATGAAGGAAATAGGTTAGAAGGTTTTTGTTGTGGAAAATGAGGTTAAATTTATAATTTTCGAAGGTGTATAATTACACCCAAGACAATCCGAATAAAATAGTAGGGATAAAAACATTTTGACTACTTAAAACCTTAAAAATATGTTAGTACGCTAAATTACGAAGCCGTGGATACAAAGAATTCAAAAAACGGACGTATAAGGATGGAGATATGGTCAAAACAAGTTTGGTAACTATTTCGGTAAAAACAATTTTTATACAAAACTGTGCAGAATCTGTTTTGGCGGTTCTGACCCCTTTCGGTTCCTAACCGACTAAAGTGTATAAAAGAAAGTTGTCCAGAATGATTTTTCGCCTAAAGATGCGTCTTTTCTTTTCTCATGAAAGTCAAAAAAGAAGAAGTTATAGCATTTTTAAAACTAGACCTGCACATATTATTTAATAAAAAGCTTGCTGTTAGAAATATAAAATGTGTTTTCGGGTCCGTTTAAGCTATATAAACTATAGAAAACAATGTAGTAATACCTATATAATATTTATACACGTCTTAAACTTTATAAATATTATTTTATAAACTAATTATAGGATATATATATATATATATATATATATATTTATATTGTCATTGTAAAAATAATAAATCGAGCAAGATAGACTATAATTAATTTTTGACTATAAGAATATATTACAAAAGTATATACTTGGATATTAAATGATGAAGTTAACGTAAACATTATTTTAACTTATAAAATAAAATAAAACTATTAAGTGGTGATATAACGATATAAAATACATCGTTGCATTTTATTTCGATTTCATTATTCTAAATCTACCTATAATTAAATAGGTTGCATAGCGGTCTTTTGTGACGACTTTCCTTGTTGATTTTTTCCAAAATCAATACTATCACTTATGGTGAGTTTATAGCCCCGCCTTACATGTTTATTACTATTGTACAAATCTCAGAGTGAGATGCATGACTTGTTTTACATTTGGATGCATGTACTTTACTTTCATTTAAATGATTACGGATTAGCCTAAGTAGCGATAATCCACTATGCCCAAATTATCATGAACCGTTAATTACTTTGTGTAAGCGCGAGTGTTATAAATAGATCTATTTGGGATTGACATCCCTGTTCGGGTATACTAGGTCGGATTGCGGGTGTCTCACTTTGGACACTCCCTCAGGTACTTTGATTTCATGAATAAATGCATACATAACTTTTTCTAGTTTCGGTGTCATGAGCTTAGCGCAATCGTAATTATTTATGACGGATATTGTATGTGTTACAATAGTTATACTCTTTGAAATCTTGCAGTCCAACCTTATTACTTACTTGAACATATGAACTTACCACCTTTATGTTGACACTTTTAAGCATGTATTTCTCAGTTGTTTAACTAGTTATGAAGTATTTGGTGTGCATTGGGTCTTCATTCAAACAAGACTACATTTTCATGGACTTTTCATGCATTACTTTCCTCTTTGTATTTTAAACTATTAATTTCATTTGATACAAACTTGGGACAACATGTTTTGAACTTATTTATTTCAATGAAACAATGAGGTTAACTTTTAAACGACTCATTTAGAGGTCGTTCTCTTATATCTTGTGCAATTGTATTATGAAGTAAAGCTCCCATTTACCTTTCCGCTGCTACATATTTTTAGATAATTAAGTTAGCGGAAATGGAGCTCACAATGAGACAAGTGGAAGCAGTGGAGGAGTGGAGCATGAAATTCGCAGTTGCTCCTACAAGGAGTTCTTGACTTATAAGCCTCACAATTTCAAAGGAATGGAAATAGATGTTGGACTGACTCATTGTTTTAAGAAAATAGATTTAATGTTTCACATCAACAACTGTGCTGAGAACTACCAGGTGAAATTTATCGCGTGCACCCTGCTGGGCGATGCACTAACCTAGTGGAACTCATATGTGAAGACTGTTAGATTGGATGCCGCTTATATGACAACTTGGAAAGAGATGAAACAAATGATGATTGATGAATACTGTCCGAGGAATGAGATTCAAAAGATGGAAACTGAGCTCTAGAACCCGTCGGTTCAGGGGACTGACGTTGTTGGTTACACCAGACGCTTTCAGGAGTTAGCTTTACTTTTCCCTACCATGTGAGACCCCCAAAATGCGGAATATATTCGAGTCGTGGGTCAAGGGGGTACCACGTCATCATACAAGACTCTATTTTTTTACGTAAAATATATCATAGAAAAGAGAAAAATAATTGAAAATCGAATTCTTGTTGTAAAATTGTCTTTTTAAGTCTAGTATTTTTTGTAAAAATTAGTAAATAGAATTTTTTAGTGTTAATTTTTAGAAAAAGTTTATTTTTAGTTAATTCATTTTTCTTTAGAAATTCATAAAAAATTCAAAAATAGTTAAAAAATTCTAATTCTTTTTCCTAAATTTTTTTTTAAATTTGTATAATTTTAGGTATAAAATTTGTTAATTAGAAGTGCTTTAGGATGAATAAATTCTAAGTTTTAGCTCACATTTTAATTCACTTTGTTAATTTTTCGTGTAATTATTAAACGTTTTTAATTTTTTAATTATTTCTATAGTTTAATTGTGCTATTATATCCGTAGTGTAATTCAAAATTCAAAAATCCTTTATTCATTCTTGACTCAAATCCGAATTATTCACGAATCTCAAATCACGACTTCGTTGGAAACGACCCGAGAAGAAATACTTCCGGTTTAAAATAATTTATTGTGTTTTTCTTTAGTTAATTTTATCCTGTTATGTCTCTTAATTGAGAAGTACATTGGGAAAAAATTGTCAGCGTGATTAAATACTAATATATTATAAATTTGACTAGAGCTATACTACGCATTCGTTCTAGGACAGTAAGATGACATAGGTCGATAAAACTGATGACAAGTTTTTAGATGTTACGTAAAATATATATTGTAAAAAATTTAAAGAAATAGTTATTTAAATGACCATCGATCACGCACTAGCATTTTGTGAAAATGTTTATAGACCAATGAGATGCACTCACAATGTCCTAGAAAAATTTAGTATTATAAAAACAACTTCTATAAATATATATCTACGTAAGGCTGACGTAAACGTAGAGAAAATAACGCAGCAAAGGGGAAACCCATATCATAGTAGGTTCAATGCAAAATGATGTATATAGTAATTATGGCAATATGATATATAACATTTGCACTTATATATATACTATATAAAATCTATATTATTAAATACATATATAAGCAGTAAGCACGTAGATCACATACAAGTTATAGACAAGACCTAGATATACTACCTGGTTCTCTATAACCTTGGCTCTGATACCAATCTGTCACACCCCCAAACGAGGCCTAGACGGAATAACGTGTTCCCCTAGCGTGACGTCATAACAATCCGCTCACCGTTAAAAAGCAATAAAGAAACGACCATTAATCATGACGTTTGAAAAGTTTACCCGTGCTATAGGTAAAATAATTTAAGTTTTACAACCCATTTAAAATTAAGCTTAAAAAGTACAGAAGCATTAATTAAGTTTTGAATAAAGAGACAACGAGTAAATAATAATAAGTCTTGAATATGCGAATCACATAGCACATAGACTCCACATAGCATCAAAATCAATCCCAGCTAAGCACTTGAGGGAAAACATGTTTAAACGTCAACATTAATTTGGTGAATTCATAGGATTTAAGTTGTACAAGAGTGGACCACAAATTTCAAAACGTATGTGACCTACTATAACAAATACAGCATCACATAAAAAGTATTTATTGTTGCACTAAGCTCATGACACCGAAGCTAATTTGTCAACAGAGCATGCGACATCCAGTTGCAAAAGTATTCCTGCCCAAAGCTAGTGTTTTCCAAACCAAGCACCACCATAAAGTTATATCAACATGTCATATATCCGTTTGTTCACTCGACACAAAAACAAGTAAGTGCATGCTTACCCGAAGAGGATATATATCAGTCCAATAGAATCTATCATTCACTGGCCTCCCTCAACCGGCGTCCGGTCGATAAACTAAACAGTTCAAATGAGAAGTTGGGCAGTAGAGTAGGTTTTGTAAGTCTTAGGCAACAACAGAACAATTAAAAACTCGCTAAAAGAACCTTTGTCCAATTTAAAAGCAAAACAATGTTTCTCACCCCAATATTAATAGCGTTTTGTAAATCATAAAAATGTGGGTAGAACTCACTTAGACAAGGGTAAGCGATAACCACGAACAATGGATGAAATATAAGAGAGGTCCTACCGCTACCTCAGAGGAAGTAGGGTAAAGACTTAGCATTATCCAAGAAACAAATAAGCATCCAGGTTTATTATTTAAAGCGCATCCAAGAGGTGTTGCGGTTTTTAGTATAAAAGACTTTGAATTTTCTACGTCTTATTTAAATCCCACTTGTAAAAAGTTACTATTTTTAGAAACTTCCCAATTTTAAAAACTATTTTATCTTTCAAAACGTGATACGTTCCCTATTTTCTTAAGCTTTTTATATTTATACAAATCGCTTAAACAATTCTAAACCGCCTACTCCTTATGTTTAAATCGCCGAAAAATGTCCAGTTTAGTACAATTTTAATAATCCTAACTTTTTAATTAATTTCGCATTTCAAATAACCTTTGTCAGGGACATTTCCAGTTGTTCTACTATTACCTAGCATTTCTTTATATTCGCTTGGCATTTAAAACTCCAAAATCCGGCCGAAAGTGCCCGTAAACCCCCGTTTATTAACATCCAATCAGCCCACATTATTTAGAGTTTGCGTAAAAACCTATTTTTTCCAGTTGTGGTAAAAATTCTCTCTTATTGACTTTTAACAAAGCGTGCCAACACTTATAAAAATCTTCTTCTCGGACAACTTCCCATGTTTTATACATATGGGCCAATGCGACCCGAAGGGCTCCGGAATCGTCCGTAGATTTAGCTCTGATCTGGTCTTTGCATATTTCCCAATTATCGCCGAAAAATGTCTCAAGTTCATTGTCATAACTTGGCCGTGTTTAATCCGATTTTAAAGTGTTATAGTATGAAAAATATCTAATCAACGAGCTCTTCGAAAACTAACTTTTATCGCATAATGAAACCGTTTTAATTCTCAAACCCTCAAAACAAAATCGGACAGCAAGTATGGTTTTCCGAAATACGACCAAAATCAACCCAACTCGCATATAGTGCCTATCTATTCCCACCTTTTATTGACAACAATCCACCACAAAACTAACCCTAAACCAACCTAATCTCTAGTGTTACAAGTCTGCATCAACTATCTCAATCTCACCAAGAACATGATTCATAAACATAACGAAGCTTTTGTCATAAACTTCCCACAATTTCTAAATGAAACAAAACTAAAATTGTAAATGTCTTTGTAAAATCATCAAAACACTTGGAATATTTAGATAGAAACAGAAGTCTATAAAGACATAGATAAACCAACAAGATTCAATAATAACTTACTAAATCAAGAAGAGCAAGTAGACAGAACACTAGATCTATACCCACAAACTATAAGCTATAAAAACCCCCAAATAAATCTTGAAACCCGAATTTGTAATTCTTGAAATCTTTGAAAAAAAACCAAACAACACATGGATCTACCTTAGATATAACCTAGGAATGAGTTTAAAATACTTTGGATCTTGGCGAAAATTCAAAGTTACGAAATGTGATTTGTGTGTGTATGGTGTGCCGTGAGCGAGCAAAGGGAGGAGAAAAGATTTTTTTGGTGGAGACCTAAAAATGGAGATAAACCCTAAGTTTTAATATGTGTTGTATTTATAAGTGGAAGAGTTTTAGGTTTTAAGGTTAAGTGTAATAGCACAAGTGACAGGGGGAAAAAAAACAACACACACCAATGGTTGGGCACCCTTGGTTCCAATACCTTAGTATGGGGGATTTTGGTATGTGTTTAATTACACACACCTTTTACCTTTAAAAACAAGTTAAAATAACCAAAAACGGACTTAAAATGCCAAAAATATGCTTGTTTTGCTAATTGTGTTGTGCAGGAACGGATATCTAAGAAAAGGACGAAAAACGAAGCCAAAACGACAAAACCGGACACGGAATGGAAAAGCGTGGAAAAGACAAAGTCAAGACAAAGCCCAAGTGTGAAAAAGTCAACCAAAGTCAACCCCGACAAATCCAAAGTCAAAAAGTGAAGAAAAATAAGTTTAGGGGCCAAAATTGCCAAGTCCCTAACTTATTTAATGAAGGAAAAAGAAGAAAATACTTGCAAGGGCTCAATCTGCCATTTCCCTAAAGTGTAAACCACAAGGGGTGTTCCTGCCAAGGCTCTAAAGATGTAACCCAAAAGGACTTAACTTGCAATACCCTTTATAACATTCGGGGGGTGTTTTTGCCAAGTTTCCAAACTGTTAACACACCAAGGACGAAAATTGCAAAACATATATAAACCTTGAGGGACCAAACCTGTTCAATCACCAAACCCTCACCCCCGTTTTAAATTACTGTATATCTTCAACATCATTTCCCGCCAAGCTCCTAAACCCCAAACCTGTCACTATCAAACCTCGTTGACTCCCCATAACACTCCAAACCTTTCACAATCCTAAACCCCACCCCCACATGGCCACTTATCCACGGTGGCAATCCAAAAACCCACGATTCGATCAAGGGTTTAGATTCGAGACCTTGGGCACCAAGACAATCCAATGGCCAGGATTTGTTTGTGTTTCTACACTCTCACAACAAACACAAGAGGGTTTTGTGTCTACAAAGAAGCACACAAGGAAGAGGACAAGGAGAGAAGAAAAAAAGTCCAAACCCTAGCTTATTTTGCTATAAAGTCTTTTGTAAGCGGAGGAGGCCAGTGTGAGTTAGTTTTTTTTCTTAGTGTGTAGTTTTTTAGAGTTCAGTTTTTAAGTAGTCCAACTTTTATGTACTTTTATTTTGAAGATTAATGAAAATTCAGCTTGTTTTCAAGGGGGAGTCTTTAATCATCGACTTCTTTCTCTCTACTACAACTCGACGATCAACTTTTTTTTTGGATTCGAAAAAAGGGGAGAAATAGAATTTAACTCATTAATAATTTATAAACTTCTAATTTTATACTAAATGAGTTTATGTTTTGTCATCATCAAAAAGGGGGAGATTGTTAATACAAATAATGTCTAAAAACGCTATTTACATTTTTGGACCTCTCGATGTTTTGATAATAACAAAATGTGAAAATGTTTACGATAAAATTAAACGTTTATAAATTACTAATCGTAAAATAATTTTTTTAAAATGAAATGTTTTATTAAATTATTTAATTTGAAATTAGATTTTCCCCCCAAAATGGAAGGTTCTAAAACAGATTTTAAAATCCGTTTTTAAGATATAAAAGGGTGTTTGGGTCAAGCCCAAAATGGGTCAAAATGGTGTCACCATGGGTTGTGGTCATATGGCCAACTTAGGCTTAAATAATTAAGCTATTTTGAAACTGTTTTCAGAAGTTTACAAGTTTAAAAGTTGATTTTCAAGTTTTTTCATTTTTCCTAAGTCTGCTAGTTTTAAAGAGGGGTCAAAAAGCTTATTTGCTTAAGGTTTAGAAAACTTGAGTTTTAGTTTCAAAAGTGTGTCATTTGTGAGTGTCTAAACAAGTTATTAGAAGTGTTTTGAGTCATTTGTCAAAACTGCCAAGAATTTGGTGTCATCATTTAGTAAAGGAAAAAGCCCTTTTTCACAAACAAAAACCAGCAGGTTTAACTTGTTTTTAGCAAATGGAATTTTGAATATAAGCTCTTCACAAGCCCCTTTTAATCTGTTTACCAGCTATTTTTCATTTTAAGCTTATTTGACAGCTTATTTCAAGCTGTCAAGTTAAGCCCCCATTTTTTGTTCATTTCCCCTGGTGCTAGGGGCAAATCTTCAAACCCACTGTTCTAGCTTATTAGGGGACCTCAGCTCAAGCTTTTGGCTTTTCTAAAAAGCCAATAAGCTCCTTTATAAGCCCCAGTATTTTGTAGACATTATTTGGCCTCTATGTATCTGTAAATTTAAGCTCAAATTAGGCCTTTGAATTTTTTTTAGCATAGTGTAGGAAAATAGCTTAATTTCTTTTCTGGCTTATTAGGTGCTTATTAGTGGTTGAATTCAGTTCTTACTTGCTTATTAGGAATATTTGTGGCCTGTGTTTGCTTATTTACTTACTTTCTTTGCTTATTATGTGCTAAAAGTCCATATCAAAAAGCCACATTAAGTCTTTAAGCTTAGTTAAGCTTCCTGTCTATTTTAGCCTTTTCCAGCTTATTTAGTTGTTAGAATTTAGTTCATAAGTGCTTATTTAGGTAGTGTTAGATAATTCCTTTAAGCTTATTTGTTCAAAAGATAGCTTAATAGTCCAAAAAGTCAAAAGAAAAAGCCATATTTGCCTTTAAGCTCAATATAAGCAAACTGCCATCAAAAAGCTCTTTTTCCAGCTTATTTTTAGCTTTTCTCAAAAAGCTGTAGTTATGAAAAATGATATGCTCAAGGTGTTTATCAAGTTTGTGTAAAAAGTTTTGAAAAAAAAGAGATAAGGGGAAACCCGGGTGAGCAAGACTCGAACCCGGGTCTCACCCTCAATACACCTCTTTTATAACCAACACTCCTACCGCTGTGCCCTTGGGTCTTTTCTGTTAGACCCTTAGGCACTTTGGTATTTAAGGTAGTTTGGCCCATTATAGTTTTATAAGCCACGTTTGGCATATTTACTTGCTTATTCATAAGCTTGAATTTTATGGTAATACTTATTTTTCTTAGGATAGTCGTCGGATAAAGTAATTTTAGTAATTTTTTCAGAATTTTTAAAAATAGTTTAGTATTTTTTTTAATTTAATTTCGTTAAAAGTTTTAAAAATTCATAAAAAATACAAAAATTATCAAAAAAATATTTTTCTTTTTTTAGGAAATTTTCTTTGGTCATATTTTACGTAGGAAAAATAGAAAAATTTTCGTAGGGTTAATTTTGCAAACTTTTGATTTTTAAAGAACGGGTCTCGGGTACGGATATTGACTTGACTCGTTTTTGAGTCAAACGACCTCCATTTTTAGTCTAGTCTTTTTCATTCTTCATTATTAGTCCCCTAGAGTAGTTTAGAAGTAAAAATTTCTTTGTAGGGTTAATTTTTAAGATTTTAGGTTTTTGACCCCTTGTTTGGGATTCTTGCTCTCGTTTTTCAGCTTAATTTCATAATTTTTAGGTTTTTCTCAATCGTTTTTGTTTGTTATTGATTAATTTGGCTTTCTACTCTCTCAAATCATTAATCTCATTCAAACTCCAATTTTCCGACTGTATCAATTCTCCAGCACAGCCTCGTTGGGGATAAACGACCCGTGGATATTCTATACTACTCCTCGGTTTCATTGATTGTTTTTAGATTATACTTATTATATATATTTTATATATATATTATATATAGTTTAATAATTCTCAAATTAATTTTTGGCGCCGCTGCCGGGGAGGCTGTGAAACCAATTATCGTTGCGTTTGTCAAGAAGTGTTTGAATATGTGAATATTATCATACAAAAAAAAAAACCAAAAAGTACAAAAATATTTTCATTTTCTTTTTAGTATAATTATCATTTAAATAAAAAACCAAAAAAAAAAAAACAAAAAATATAAAAACATGTCTTTATTTAAATAAATTCATCAAATGGTAAAAAATACCAAAATATAATATTCTCAATTGAGGTATTATCATAATAACTTCCGATGAACTTTTTGGTTCCCAACTCGAACAAAAGATTTAAAAACTTGCCTTCTGTGTCACTTGCGAGGACGGTTCACCTTTTAAAAGATAAACAAACTATAAGAGGGGTATAAGGCGGGTTGTTCCGAGGAACTACGACCCTAAAGGAAAAAAGTTTTTAATAGCTTCCCCTTCCTATCCTCCCGCTCCTTTGTGCGTTTTTTCCGAGAGCAACCGAGAATCTTTCGATTAATAGGTTAAGTTTGTCTTTATCGTTGTCCGTATAAATAAATTATTAATTTACTTTTGATAAACCAAAAAGAACAAAAAAATTAGTGTAAATTTTCTTTCTTAGTGTATGCACACTCGTTCCCAAACTCGTAATCTTCATAATCAACAACACCAGGCCCCACCACCTGTTGTTGAACAATTTAATCTTGAAGAACCAGTTGAAAATCCAGATCCCTTAGCTCCGATGGATGATACCCGGACTATGGCTCAGTTGCTTGAAGCACCCACCGCGGGTTACGAGGATGCCATCGTTGTGCCTGAAATCATCGCGGACAACTTTGAGCTTAAGCACGGTCTGCTTAACCTCGTTTAAAACAAGCAATTCTTTGGACATGACAAAGAAGATCCTCATGCCCACATCTGATATTTCAACAAGATCACTTCCTAAGATAGGTTCCGAACGTCCCGTAGTACGTACGAAAAGCTTATGCTTTTCCTGATTTTCCCTCGCGGGGCAGCCCTGATTTGGCTTGAAAAAGACCCCCTCGAGATTTCAACATGGGAATATCTTTCTCGAAATTCATCACAAATTTTCCCTCCGTTCAAACACAACAAAACTTCGAAATGAAATCACGAATGATTTTCAACAAGATTTTAATGAGGACGTTTTCTGAAGCATGGACCGATTTAACTATCTTCTTCGGGCATGGTCCCAACATCATGATTTTCAGAATTGCAATCAACTCGATACAATTCTATAATGCATTAAACTCTAACGATTCCAGGATTCCGTTAAATTCCGCCGCGGTGGTGCCCAAACATTCTGGATAAAATGCCCGTGATTGCCTAAGGATCAATTGAAAGCAAATCCAAAGTTCGTAATCACGTAACAAACCGTTGATGGGAATCTCTTCCGAGTTCTGAATTGAAAGATATGGTGAAAGCTATACTTCTTAGATAAGAAAAAAACAACCTCCGCTCCTACTCCTGTCCAAGCGTTGAGGAAAGTTGTGTTACTTGCTGTGGTGCTCATTCCTACCAAACTTGTCCAGCCACCACTGGCAATGTTATCGAGATAATATTCAAAAATATGTCTCACAAGCAGCCCCAGCTAACTACAACCCAATGAAACACCGTTTTTATCGAGCCCACTAAATATTAAAAGAAAATTTAAAAACTTATAAAAAAGATAAAAAAGAAAAATTAAAAAATTAAAAAAAGAATAAAAAAAAAATAAAAAAAAAATGTAATAAGAAAATAAAATATTAAAAAAAGAAAAGATTAAAATATTATAAATTTAAAAAAAATAAAAATGAAAAAAATAAAAACATAAAAGAAAGAAAATAAATAAATAATCCAAAAACTATTTGATTTCAAATAAATTCGACCTCCCGTTTTCCTCCCGTCACAAAACAATCATAAAGTGAAAATCAAGTGAATCAAACAGAATCGTTACAACCAAAACCGTGGAATTTCAAATCAAGCACCAGCCTGTACCAACCCCGGTTACATCAAGGACAAAACTATCGACCTAAGGTTGATCAACTCCCTGCTTATCTAAGCCACCCGCCTATCAAGAGCTCCAGCACCTCAGATTCAAGTGTAACGAAGAAGATTACCAAGCCTACCGTACAAGGCTAATGAAGCAGAGATAGGAACATGAAACTCAAGGTCCCAAAACATGCAAAATCTAATTGACCATCTCACAGACATGGCTTACCAAATTTCTCACTTCCAATACCGGTCCTCTACAACTCGTCGGAACTCTCCCAAGTACACTGTTACTAACCCGAAAGAGGAATTAAATGGGTAATACCACTCGAAGTTTGTAGCTTACAAGGGACCCACGATTCATACTACATCTTCATCTAAAGTAAGTAAAACTTGAACCCGAGTCAAAAAGGATACATGCCTCCTACTAAAAACAAAGCACCGAAGACTTCCCACGCTCGGTTCTGTCCCCTGTTGTCCATCATAAATCAATCTCTGAGCCCGTAAATGCTCCAGTTAGTGCTCAAAGGCTAACCAAAAAACGCAATCGATCATGTTCCTTTCAAGAAAAAAAGATGAAATACTTCGTGAAAAGCTAACGACCAAAATGAGAAATTCTATGAAATCTTCGAGATTTGAGTTTCGAAATTATCTTTACTGATGCCTTGATGCTTAAGCCAAAATTCGCCTCGACTCTAAAAACCTTAATCGAAACAAAGAAAAGTTTGAGTGAAATGGCTAAAGAACCCCATTGAATGAAATTGCTCTCGGTCTCCTAACAAGTACCAAAGAAACGTTTGGAGACCCTGCTGATATCTTATTCCTTGTTGAAATTCTTCGGGATTAATGCATGCAACGCCTTGGCCGATCATGGCCGCAAGCATTAATCTTATGCATATTCCTGAATGGTAAAAGATCTGCACTCTTCCCTAACTAACCCCGACTTCATGACGCTTGAGTTAGCGGATCGACCAATCTCAGAAGCAAAATCGGTATCGCTGAAGACGTCTATGTAACGGTAGGAAAGTTCCAATTTCCTGCAGATTTTGTGGTCGTCGATTTTGAGCCAGACCCTCGAGTTCCCTGGATTCTCGGGAGGAGTTTCTTAAAGACCAGTCGTGCATTAATCGATGTATACGAGGTGAAATAACCCTTTCGTGTTAGCAGAGAGGCCATACATTTTAATCTGTACCAAACTTTGAGATACACCTGCTAATTACAATCATAATGATAGCAAACCGAATTGACGCAATGATTGGCTTATGAAGAAGTACTCTCAGAAGTTCATGGTTTCTCAATGTGACTCGAGTGGCAATCCCACCTTACAATGATCCAATCATTTTCCTACACCTCTCCTACTTTAACACCATTTTGGGGACAATGATCTTCCTTTTGAAGAAGCCGACTCTTTTCTTGCTATAGAGGATGATCCAACTTCACCGGAAGTTGATCCAACATATTATGACCCTGATGGGGACATACTTCTCCTCGAAGCAATTCTTAATAGTGATCCCTCACCACCACCTCCCAATCAAGGAAATTATTTTCCAGAAACTCAAAAAGATCTTAAAATTTGTGAAGCAAACTCTTCAGTTAATGAGCCCCCTGAGGTTGAACTCAAGGACTTGCCACCTCATTTAGAATATGCATTTTTAGAGGGTGACGACAAGTTGCCCGTCATAATTGCAAAAGATTTAAAGAATGAGGAAAAGGCAGCTCTAATCGAGGTTCTAAAGTCCCACAAGCGAGCCATCGCTTGGAAACTTTCTGATATCAAGGGTATTGACCCAGAGTTTTGTACCCACAAAATTCTCATGGAAGAGGACTACGAACCAACGGTTCAGCATCAAAGGCGGGTAAATCCAAAAATCCACGACGTCATCAAGAAAGAAGTTGAAAAGCTTCTTGACGCCGGATTAATTTATCCGATCTCTGACAGTCCATGGGTAAGCCCGGTGCATTGTGTACCGAAAAAGGGTGGCATGACCGTCGTAAAAAACGATGAAAATGATCTTATACCGACTCGATTGGTCACAGGGTGGAGAGTATGCATCGACTATAGAAAGTTGAATGAGGCTACCCGAAAGGACCATTTTCCACTTCCCTTCATGGACCAAATGCTCGAAAGACTCGCGGGAAACCAATTCTATTGTTTCCTCGATGGCTTTTTGGGTTATTTCCAGATTCCCATAGACCCGAAGGACCAAGAAAAGACAACCTTTACTTGCCCATACGGAACATTTGCCTACCGCCGCATGCCTTTTGGGCTATGCAATGCACCCGGCACGTTCCAACGATGTATGATGGCAATCTTCCACGACATGATCGAAAAAACGATGGAAGTGTTTATGGATGACTTTTCAGTCTTCGGGGATTTCATTCTCTACATGCAATCCCATTTAGACAAAATGTGAAAACGATTTTAAGACACCAATTTGGGTCCTAAACTGGGGAGAAAACCATTCTGGTGAAAATGAAAAGGCATTGTCTTGGGTCCCCCCCCCCGCACAAAATCTTCAAGTCAGGAATTAAGGTTGACCAAGCTAAAGTTGACGTTATCGCCAAGCTCCCTCACCCAACTACTGTAAAAGGTGTCCGAAGTTTTCTTGGGCATGTCGGTTTTTACCGACGTTTCATACAAGTCTTCTCAAAAATAGCCCGCCCAATAACTCACCTGCTTGAAAAAGAGACTCCATTTTTCTTCTCAAAAGAGTGTATCGAATCCTTTAATACACTTAAAATAAAAAATTGACATGAGGCTCCGATTTGAATGCTCCCGACTGGGACTTGCCCTCGAACTAAATGGTGATGCAATGATTTTGCAATTGGGCAGTCCTAGGCAACGAAAAATAAGCATTTCCAACCATTCACATGTCCATCAAAACCATGACTGAAGCTCAAGCACTCTACACTATGACCGAAAAAGAATTACTTGCGTAGAGTACCTTTTGATAAATTTTCGGGTCATATCTGTTTCGTCCAAGAGCATAGTGTATACCGACCATTCTGCATAAAAAAAAAAAAAAAAAAAAAGTATGTCTTCGGTAAAAAGGATTCTAAGCCAAGACTGAGTGTGGATCCTTTTTGCTCCAGTAATTCGATGTTGTCATCCGAGACAAAAAAGGCAGAGAATCTGGCCCGCCGATCATCTTGTTCGGACGTTGATAACCCTCATCAAGATAAACTCAAGAACAATTAAATCACGAAACTATTTCCTCTCGAATACTCTGGATCGGTTGCTCATCGTGTGAATAGTACCCCAATGGTTTTTGTAGATTTTTGCAAACTACCATGCGGGGAATTTCATTGTCCAAGGGAATGTCATCCCCAACAAAAAACAGGTTAGTTTTTCAAAAGGAAAAAAAGGTTAAAGCACTACTTTTGGTATGACCCTTTCTTGTTCAAAATCTGTATGGGGAAAATCAAATGACCGGCTGTGTGTGCACGACAAAGAAACTCTTGACATTCCTCGAAGCTTGCCACAATGGACACACCGGGGGAACATCACGGTGCAAATCTCACCGCCAAAAAGGTCTTTGATGCCGGATTCTTTTTGTCCTTCAATATATAAGGAGCCAGAGAGTTTGTTAAAAATTACGACTCGTGCCAAAGACAGGAAAATCTTCGACAAAGGGATGAGATGCCTCAAAATTCCATCCAAGTTTGTGAAATCTTTAACGTTTGGGGCATCGATTTTCATGGGACCGTTCCTATCTTCTAGAGGCAACAAATACATACTCGTGGCTGTCGATACCTGACAAATGGTTGAGAGCAAAATCGCTCCCCACCAACGACAAGCCCTAGAGTTTTGCAAATTTTTTAATATGCTCTTTGCCATTTTTAGTGTTAATTTTTAGAAAAAGTTTATTTTTAGTTAATTCATTTTTCTTTAGAAATTCATATAAAATTCAAAAATAGTTAAAAAATTCTAATTCTTTTTCCTAAAATTTTCTTTTTAAATTTGTGATTTTTAGGTATAAAATTTGTTAAAAGAAGTGCCTTAGATTTTAAATTCTAGTTTTTGCTCACGTTTTTAATTCACGTTTGTTAATTTTTCGTATTAGCTAAACGTTTTTTTTAATTCTTTAATTGTTTTTATAGTTTAATTGTGCTATTATATTCGTAGTGTAATTCAAAATTCAAAAAATCCTTTATACATTTTTGACTTGAATCCGAATTATTCCCGAATCTCAATTCACGACTTCGTTGGGATACGACCCGGGGAGAAAATATTTTCCGGTTAAAAATATACGTATTGTGTTTTCTTAAGTGAGATTTTACCCTTTTATTTCTCTTGTTTGAGAAGTAATTGGGAAAAATTGTTACGGGATTAATACTATACATATATAAATTTGACTAGTGCTTACACACGTTGCCACATACCTCCAACATCTTCAGCAGTAAGGTTTTCAGGTTTTAATGCTTCGGTTTAAGGTTTTAGGATTTGTTTAGGAAGGTTCAAGCCAATAGTCATGACTAAGACTCTGACTCTTAAAGGTTTAGACCGTTCTTTCCTGATCAGAGCATCAGCAACAACGTTTGCCTTCCCCAGGTGATAACGAATGTTACAATCGTAATCACTAAGCAATTCTAACCAACGCCGTTGCCTCATGTTCAACTCTTTTTGATCGAGGATATGTTGTAAACTCTTGTGGTTAGTGAATAAGGTGCACCTTGTCCCGTATAAGTAATGTTTCCACATCTTAAGAGCGAACACCACAGCTCCAAGTTCCAGATCATGAGTTATGTAGTTTTACTCATGGATCTTCAGTTGTCGAGAAGCATAGGCTATAACTTTCTCGTTTTGCATAAGTACGGCACCTAAACCCTTATGCGACGCATCATAATAAACAACAAAGTTTTCCGATCCTTTAGGCAAGGCCAGAATAGGTGCGCTACACAGCTTTTGTTTAATCAATTGAAATGTGGCTTCCTCTTTTTCTCCCCAGTCAAACTTCACATTCTTCTAAGTCAGCTTAGTTGTTGACTTTGCGATCTTGGAAATGCCTTCAATGAATCTCCTGTAATAACCGACGAGTCCCAAAATTTGGTGGATCTATGTTGGACTCTTAGGAGATGCCCAATCTTTAATCGACTCGATCTTTGCTGGGTCTACGTGAATGCCTTTGCTATCAATCACGTGTCCGAGAAACTGTACTTTTGGAATCCAAAATTCACACTTGGAGAATTTTAGGTACAACTCCTCTTTCTTAAGCAACTCCAAAATTAATTTGAGATGCTCTTCATGCTCTTCCTTATTCTTTGAATAAATTAATATATCGTCGATAAAGACAATCACAAACTTATCCAAATAAGGTTTGCACACCCGATTCATAAGGTCCATAAATACCGCCGGTGTGTTTGTCAAACCAAAAGGTATTACTTGAAATTCATAATGCCTATAACGCGTCCTAAACGCGGTCTTGGGAATGTCTTCTTTGCGAACTCTCAACTGATGGTAACCTGATCGTAAGTCGATTTTTGAGTAGACACTCGACCCTTGAAGTTGATCGAACAAGTCATCAATCCTAGGAAGTGGGTAACGGTTCTTCACCGTTAACTTGTGTAGTTCACGATAATTGATGCACATGCGAAACGATCTGTCTTTCTTCTTGACGAACAAAACTGGAGCTCCCCAGGGTGAAGAGCTGGGCCTTGTAAATCCTTTGTCAGATAGTTTTTGAAGTTGTTCCGCCAGTTCTTTCATTTCAGATGGTGCCAATTAATAAGGCGCCCGTGCTACAGGTGCAGCACCTGGTACAAAATCAATTTGGAATTCTACTTGTCGAGCTGGTGGAATACCCGGCAAGTCTTCAGGAAAGACTTCAGGAAAGTCTCTAACAATTGACATGTCCTCAAGTCGCTTCCCCTCTGACTTGTCTTTGGCTTCCTTCGTGGTAACTTGTGCCAAAAAGACATCACATCCCTTTGACAAATACTCTTGTGCCTTAGTGCACGAAATGCTATTTAGTTGGGATTCTCCCCTTTAGTTATTTCCATTGCCTTCGAAAATTAACATCTCTCTTCCGAAAGGAACACGTACAATCATTTTGTCATAGATAATCACTCCATGATACTTTGTTAACCAATCCATCCTAATAATGACATCAAAACTACCGAGTGGGACAGGCATCAAGTCGATATTGAACTGATGATTCATGAAGTTTAGTGTGCAACCTCAGATTATGGTGTTAACTCCTATAATTTTCCCATCGGCTAATTCTACGTCATAATGATTTTCTAATGTAGTGGGGGTAATGTAAATCAAGGCACTAAATGTATTAGATACAAAGCTCCTATCCGCACCAGTATCGAACAAAATTGTAGCATAACGGTTGTTGAGAAGAAACGTACCCATGATGATGTTAGAGTCTGGGCTAGCATCTCTCCCTCCCAAAGTATAAGCTCATCCTTGAGCTGTGCCATTCCCGTTGCTTGATATGTGTTTAATTACACTCACCTTTTACCTTTAAAAACAAGTTAAAATAACCAAAAACGGACTTAAAATACCAAAAATATGCTTGTTTTGCTAATTGTGTTGTGCAGGAACGGATATCTAAGAAAAGGACGAAAAACGAAGCCAAAACGACAAAACCGGACACGGAATGGAAAAGCGTGGAAAAGAAAAAGTCAAGAGAAGCCCAAGTGTGAAAAAAGTCAACCAAAGTCAACCCCGACAAATCCAAAGTCAAAAAGTGAAGAAAAATAAGTTTAGGGGCCAAAATTGCCAAGTCCCTAACTTATTTAATGAAGGAAAAAGAAGAAAATACTTGCAAGGGCTCAATCTACCATTTCCCTAAAGTGTAAACCACAAGGGGTGTTCCTGCCAAGGCTCTAAAGATGTAACCCAAAAGGACTTAACTTGCAATACCCTTTATAACATTCGGGGGGTGTTTTTGCCAAGTTTCCAAACTATTAACACACCAAGGACGAAAATTGCAAAACATATATAAACCTTGAGGGACCAAACCTGTTCAATCACCAAACCCTCACCCCCATTTTAAATTACTGTATATCTTCAACATCATTTCCCGCCAAGCTCCTAAACCCCAAACCTGTCACTATCAAACCTCGTTGACTCCCCATAACACTCCAAACCTTTCACAATCCTAAACCCCACCCCCACATGGCCACTTATCCACGGTGGCAATCCAAAAACCCACGATTCGATCAAGGGTTTAGATTCGAGACCTTGGGCACCAAGACAATCCAATGGCCAGGATTTGTTTGTGTTTCTACACTCTCACAACAAACACAAGAGGGTTTTGTGTCTACAAAGAAGCACACAAGGAAGAGGACAAGGAGAGAAGAAAAAAGGTCCAAACCCTAGCTTATTTTGCTATAAAGTCTTTTGTAAGCCGAGGAGGCCAGGGAGAGTTAGTTTTTTCTTAGTGTGTAGTTTTTTTAGAGTTCAGTTTTTAAGTAGTCCAACTTTTATGTACTTTTATTTTGAAGATTAATGAAAATTCAGCTTGTTTTTCATATTGTGTTCTAAGTTACTTGTACTTCTTTAACATCTCTTAAAACTCTTATATAAGCACTTTATAAACTGTTTTCAAACTTTGATACAAAAATTTAAGAAAAATTTAAAAGAAAAGTTACTGTTTGATCAAGCAAATGGATGAATGAGCAGTCTTGGATGGCTCATTGGGTGCTCAGTATAGCTTATTTATAAGCTAATGGGTAGGTTTTAGAGCTTATTTAGGTATCCATAATCCTGTTTTGAGCAAGGATCAAGGTATGCTTTCTTTTTAAATTTTTGCTTAAAAGTTACTGTAGCAACAACTTATTTTTGCTTATTCTTAGCTTATTCTTGTTTTTCTTACTTGTTTATGTCCTATGTATGTTTGTTAATGTTTTTATGCCATTATTCAAGTCTTAAGTATAAACTGCCTTGATAGCTTATTTTTACTTTTTGCTTATTAGCTTATTATGCTTATTTGCTTTTTCTTTTTGCCGTTCAATGCTTAACTATGCTTATTTAATCTTTGTTTTTAAAAATGAGTGCTTAAATCAGTGAATAAAAGTGTTAAAATCAGTTTTTAAAAGTATAAAGGGGTGTTTGGGTTAAGCCCAAAATGGGTCAAAAATGCAATGTCATGGGTTGGTGTCAATTGTCCAACTTTGGCTTAAGTTATTAAGCCATTTAGAGTCTTTTTTCCAAAGTCTTTAAGTTCAAAAAGTGTTTTTCAGGTCTTATCATTGCTTACTTAGGTCTGCCTTTTTTTAAGTGTCAAAGAGCTTATTTGCTTAAGCTTTAGAAAACTTGAGTTTTAGTTTCAAAAGTGTGTCATTTGTGAGGTCTAAACAAGTTTTTAAAAAGTGTCTTGAGTCAATTGTTTCTCTAAGTCAAAACTGCCAAATTTTTGTGTCATCATTTAGTAAAGGAAAAAGCCCTTTTTCACAAACAAAAACCAGCAGGTTTAACTTGTTTTTAGCAAATGGAATTTTGAAAATAAGCTCTTCACATGCCCCTTTTAATCTGTTTACCAGCTGTTTTTCATTTTAAGCTTATTTGACAGCTTATTTCAAGCTGTCAAGTTAAGCCCCCATTTTTTGTTCATTTCCCCTGGTGCTAGGGGCTTAACTTCAAGCCCACTGTTCTAGCTTATTAGGGGGCCTCAGCCCAAGCTTTTGGCTTTTCTAAAAAGCCAATAAGCTCTTTTATTAAGCCCTAGCTTTGTAGACCTTAGGAAGCACTCTAGGTAGCTTAAATTTAAGCTCAAATTAGGCCTTTGAAATTTTTTAAGCATAGTGTAGAAATATAGCTTAATCTCTTTTCTGGCTTATTAATGGTTGAATTTAGCTTATTTTAGCTATAGTTGCTTATTAGGATTAAGTTTTCCCTTGTTCCTTAGCTTATCTTGCCCCTTAATAAGCCTAGTAGACTTAAATTCACCCTAGCAGTACTAACTCCAAAGTTAGTACTGCTGAGTGTTTAAGCCAATTTCTGGCTTATTGGGCTTCTTTCATTTGCTTATTTTTTGTTCCTAGTAGTTCATAATGTTGGTGTGTTAAGTTGTGTTTACTCATTTTCCCTTTTCTTTGCTTATTTGTTCATAAAAGTCAAAAGCCATAAGCCATTTAAGCCTTAGCTCAATTTAAGCTTCTGTCCAAACAAAAAGCCCTTTTTCCAGCTTATTTATAAGCATTCTCAAAAAGTCCTAGTTATGAAAAATGTTAAGCTTAATGTGCTTAACAAGTTTGTGTAAAAAGTTTTGAAAAAAAAAGAGAGGAGATAAGGGGAAACCCGGGTGAGCAAGACTCGAACCCGGGTCTCAACCCTCATACACCCCTCTTTTATAACCAAGACCCTTACCGCTGTGCCCTTGGGACTTCTACGTTAGAAGCCCAAGTGGTTATTTATTTAACCTTGTTTTAGCCCGTTTGGCTATAAGCTCTTTTGAGCTTATTTTCGGCTTATTTATAAGCCGAATTTCGGGCTTCTTATTTTTCTTAGGATTTATTGGAGCCTTAATTCTTCTTACCTAGATTATTTTTAAGTTTGCAAATAGCCTTTTAGAGTTTTAAAAAACCTACTTATTAGCTTTTCTTATAGTTCAGCTTAATGTTATTGCTTATTTTCTATTTTGGAGTGCTTATTAAGGGAGTTTTTAGGATCTAGAAGCTTATTTGATCTAAGGTATAGCTTATAAAAGCCTTTAGCAAAAATCTGTTAAGCAAATAAAAGCTTTAAAGCTTTTAAGTCATTATGTGGCTTTTAGCAGCTTATTTTTGGCTTAATTGTGCTTTTCATAAAAAGTGTATTTTCAAAAAAGTCTTATTTTAGCTTATTAATTAAGTGTTGAAAAAAGAAAATAAAAATAAAAACATAAGCAATATAGGGAGGCCCAAGGCTCGAACCCTGGACCTCAACCTTAACCACCCACGTTTTAATACCAACACCCTCTACCACTAGAGCCCTTGGGACTTTACGTTAACACCTTACAACATTAATTTTGTAAGGGTTTTTGGCAGTTTAAGCAAACAGTTTATTTAAGCTTATTTGCAGCTTATTCAGGTAAGTTGTTTGGCCAATTTTATTTTTCCTAGGATTAATATAGTCTTAAGAACTTTTCTTGAATTTTTCAGATTTTTCTACATTAGTTTAGTATTTTTAATAAATTTTTTAGATTAAAAGTGTTTTTAATTCAAAAGAATTTAAATAAAAGTCAAAAAAATATAATTCTTTTTTCTAAAATTTTCTTTTATCATTTAGGACTTTTAAAAATTAAATTTGCTTTTCTAGTGTTAAAATTTGAAGTTTTAGGTTTTTAGGTTGCGTTTCTAGAATCCCGTTAACGTTTTTTGTGTGTTTAAATCGTATTCGCTTCAATCGTTTCTTGTTTTTATTTGTAGAAATTAGAATCCAAATAAAAAATCTTAATCTATTCAAAATCCCTATTACAAACGTCAACAAAAATTCAATTCACAGGCATGATTCTAATAATCACAAGAATATAATGTACGTGAGATATAATCACAATGTCGATACAAATGGATATGATAATAATAACTACACCACAACACAATGGAGAATGAATAAAATGAGATCAACCATAACATCATACATCAACATTTCATAACATAATGTCAAATTATACATGATTTGTTTAGATATAAAATGACCACAAGCAATCTTAGTACAGAAAATGAAAATACGTCCTAGAGTCTATTAGCTGGGATTTACCCATAAAGCTTAATAGACTATACATGATAACTAGAAATGAAAAGTACAACTAACAGCTACTACCGGCATCCTCCACCGTATCAATCCGAGCTCTAGCCTCTAGCACCTGGGTACGCATGATCTGTCTGACTGCATCATCCTCGGCTCTCTGGCGATGCCACTCCATACAACTCATGTGAGTCTTCTGTGTCTCAAGTCGCGCCAATAATACCCTGTTTTAAGCTTTGGAACTAAGGTAAGCCTGGCATACCTCATGCAACTCTGTCTCGTAACCAGTCCTCTGACCTCTTACTACATCAATCTCGAGTCTAATGTCTTTGCGGTTAGTCCGAGCGTCAAGAAGCTGTGTATAGAAATCCTCACTCTCCTTTCTGCGAACCTGTGCCTGGTAGCTGACCCTCAAGTTAACTTCCTCAATGGAAGTCATCATCTTATGCTTAGAATCCTGTAAAGCTCTAACATAACCAACATCCTCTGCTCTATCAGCAACTCTAGCAATAGTCCGGGCATCATGACCAGAACTACGAATCAAACCCTGTCCTGCCTCAATAGATTCAACAAAATCATATTGACGTCTAGGTGCTCTAGCAGCAGCAACAGCAGAACTCTCTGCTACATCACACCCAGGTGGGGGAGCAGTAAGTACAAATCTCCTCCGATGTGGCATGTCTTCCTTGGGGATGTCATCTCTCATATGGATCATGGCTGCCCTATGACCCAATGGTGCCTGATCATAGGTAGGGTTGGTGGGTGGTATAGGTGCGACAGCATGCTCAGCAGTGCGTGCCTCCATGGATGCTGACATAGGTGGCTCAAGTCAGATAGTCTTCTGTACCCTACAGAGATGTGTCTGAGAAAAAGGGACCCTAGTCTGAGGTGATCTAGGTGTGGGTGCAGACTCATTAGTCTCAAATACCTCTATATCCCTAGCTGAGGGAACAGGGTCAACAACAGGTACCACAGAAGAATCAGCCGGAGCTAGGTGCTCCTCCTCCTCGTCCTTAATGGGCTCCTCATCCTCATCATCTGTATCATCATCATCTTCGTTGTCCTCTGGCTCATGCTCCTCACTAGGATCCTCCTCGGGATCCTCATCATCATCCTCCTCGCCATCCTCGGGCTCATCTGGATAATTAATAGAATCTGCATCAGTATCCTCCTCCATCGAATCCGAGTCGGCAATGTATCCAGGTGACTCAGCGGTCGGTGAAGCATCATCAGCATAAGGCTGATCCTTGACCTGAATGTCATCATCTGATGGTGCATGGTACTCCGAGTACTCTGGCTCCAGAACATATACTAGTACATTCTCATCCAACTCCATGGGATCAAGTCAATAGGCAGGTGACAGTGGGTGTGCCTGCCCTTGTTGGGCGACCTCCTCGTACGGGTCCATCTCCAGAAACTCGCCGGCATTCACGAGTGGAATACACCATGATGATGGTTCGCTTGAATCAGAAGATACGAACGTATAGGTAACAGTGGACGAAGCGTTATCTGAAGACATGGCAAATCTGTAACCATAATATAAACTTGTATAAGTATATTATATAAGACCATCGGAAATATACGTAATGAAATATTAACACGTATATAACCTATGTAAGCAATTAGTATAATAATGCTAAAATGGTGCATGACATGTAAGCATGCATACTAGATGCAGTTAATTAATGCATGTATGTCCCTTTGAAAAAAATTTGAATGACACAATGTTTGAAAACGGTTATAGACCAAGTAAAAATGTTTGACCTGGTTCTCTATAACCTTGGCTCTGATACCAATCGGTAACACCCCCAAAATGGGCCACAGCAAAATATGATGTTCCGGGGGGTATTACTTCATAGATCAATAGCACAAGTTATGAGAACGACCTCTAATAGAGTCGTTTAAAAACTGATACATTGGATTTCATAAATGGTTCGTTACAAAGCTCATAGGCTTAACTTGTTTAACTTGATAATGTAAAGATTTCACAACATAATAATATCCCAAAATGTAATGCACGTAAATCTTTATAATAATATGACTTCAAAAGGATGACCACCCAATGTATCCTTGACTTGCACCTTATTGACCTGGGAAAACATGTTTAAACTGTCAACAATAATGTTGGTGAATTTATAGGTTTATAAATTAAATGAAGCGGATGGCAAGATTTCCTTATAATAAAGTAACAAATACAGTATCACAAAAATGTATTATGAAATGCACTAAGCTCATGACACTGAAGCAAAACAATGTATGTATATCAAATACACATGAATGATGGTGCCCAATATAGATGTTCAACCCGTAACATCTATGATTCCAAATGATATACATTCGTCGTTTCTGTCCAACCAGTAAACTAGCAAGTGCTACTTGCCTGAACGGGGATGTTAATCTCAAATAGATCTATTCATAATATTCGCGCTTACATAATGCAATTAACAATTATATCTATGCAGTTGATAGTTCATGATGATGGGCATAGTGGGTTATAGCTACTTAGGCAAACTCGTAATATTTGAATTTAAAATATACTTGCATCCATTTTGTAAACCAAACATGATCTAATCCTCGAGATTTGATAAATGATTGAAAACGTATAAAAGTGGGGACTATAAACTTACATAAATTAATGATAACGGAATAGCGAGGTAGTGGCACGAAAAATGATGCAAAAGACGTTATTCGCAACCTATGAATAAATAATACATTTTCACTAAACGGAAAAATAATAATCTAAACACTTGCAATCTCGTTCCAAGTGTGTTCTTGAACTTTATTTAAAATAATGACGTTTGAAAATAGTTTCTCGTATTAAAATGGTTAGCTTTATTGGGTCAACACGGTCAAAATATAAGTACATAATTTACGACTTCGGACATTTAAGAAACTAGGTCATATATACTTTAAAATATTAGTTTAGGTCTGTCCTTGGTTTAGTCTCTAAGTGTGTCAAATAATTAGATGAAATAGTGACGATTTCTAAATGAGTTAAGCATATATATTATTAAGTTTTAATATGAGATGACTTAGAGTTTTACGATTAAATTACAGATTCGTTAGTTAATGGCAAGGAAAACAAAAAATATATTTGAAGTCTCAGCTGGGTCGTCTACAACTTCTGTCATTTAAGTTATGTCTAAGAAGGTCGTTTAACGTGTTAAAAATAAGGCTAAACATACACGGGTCGCAAGGGCTATTTTATACTTAGAAAAATAATTGTTGGTTTCAGCTTAAATTGCTTGCGTGGTTAGTGTTTTGGACTCAGATTGTGGTCTCGTTACTCAAAGTTAGGACAAAATAAAAATACCTTAGTAAACTATGACCTACTGGATATCATTCATATTTTATAACCTTTGTGTATCGGGGTCGTTAACTAGGTCAAAAATGAGTCGAAAGGTGAGGGTGCACGCTGGGCAGACCTGGCTGAGTGCACGCCAAGTGTTCGACAGATTGTCGACACTCGTGATAAACAGCCAAGTACCCACACGATTTACGAGCAGGATATTAAACGAAACAAGGTGATTCCTATTTCAAATTAAAGCTATCACTTTGGACTTTATTTAACAAAACTTAGTTAGTCATTTCACTTGGTACAACAGTCACAATAATTCGAGAAAAAGGGCTCATTGGCTGCGATACAAAAGAAAGGTAACGTGACATTTTTTTTCTCATGTCTATATTCGAGACCTTATAACTTTTTATTTACTTGACGAAAATAAGTGATTCCAGGGGCGAACTAATCCTTACTCGTCCTATTTTTGAAATAATCAATGTTCGTTTTAATGCTTAACGTCTAGAGGGCGAATAATGCACTTAAAGTAACATGGTGGGCTGCGTTTTACAAGTACATAGCATGTGCGTTTTTCTTTTTATCTAACCCATGCGTCTAAGCTATTTATGGACTGAGTTTTACACTTGATACCTTAGCATAACTTGGTTCGTATTTATTAGTCACTTTACAATTTCATAAATGTTATAAGGGTATCATATCAGAATGTATACAAACGAAAAGGTTTTCCTTCTTAATAGGTTTTAAGCACCACACTACGACATAGATTGCATACGTATAATAAAGTAGTAAGAACGTGGGACTAACAAGGGTTGAGGAGAATTTGGTTATCGGCTTGAACCAAAACAAAAACCCTAATTTCAAACCAAAGAAAACCCTAACTCGGCACCAAAACTAACTCGTTGACCAAACTAAAATGCCCCACCATGATTTGTTGTCCACTCGTACACTTGAACAACTCGTAGACTCCTCTTGCTTGCTGGAACTTCCATCAAACAGAAAACCCACGAGTGACGAATAAGGTTTAGGGTTTATGAAGACAAAGAAAGTGTGAGGATTGTGTGTGTATGTCGAATTCAAGAGAACAGAAGGGTAAAACAATGGTGGAGGTATATGATATTTAATCCTGATGGTGTTATGATTCTCTGTATACTTCCTTGAGAGTTTGGGTGAGGCTTTATATACTTGGAAAACTTTGCATGTATAGTAATCCATTTATGAATCACGTTTTCTTGTTAATCCAATTGAGGTAAAGAATTTCTTGGATTTCACTCGGTCAATGTATAGTGATTTAAAGGGGATTATTGTTAGAAGCGTGGGATCAAAATCAAGGAGGTAGCAGGCTAGGTAATCACGAGATTGTATGGGTTTTTGAGAAAAGGGACCACGGACTTTTATTTGTTGGATAAAGAGTTAAATTAGGATGGGATTTGTGTGATAAAATCTCATCTTATTGAAAGTGTTATTGATTCGGTGAGGGGGGGGATACACGAGTTATATGCTAGATTGTAGGAGTATATGGATTTTATCCTATTTTATTTAGTTCCCTAATGTATAAAAGTTAAACTTTGGTGAAATTTTATTGTAGTTTTCTTTTTGTAGGAATTTAATGAATAAGAATGTATGGTTTTGCCCTTGTCATATGAGCCATTGAGTAACAAGTATAGGAGGGTCTTGGTCCAAGTAAGGGTCGTGGGTGACCTTAAAGAACTTAGATGTCGCTTTAAGCTAAACGCTAAGTTTTGAGTCTACGCGATTTAACTAAAGTGGTTCAAATGGACATAAACATATAAAACCCAATAAATGAAAGGGAAAATCAAATAATTGGGATCGTAATATGACCTGAAAAATGCGGGGTGTTATATTTATCAGCTTGAAATAAGGCAAGAACAAACAAAGACTATCAAAACTTATGCTTTTCTTTACCAAATAAGCCACCAAAGTAATCAGCAAATAAGTTTTGGACCAAAACTATGAGACAACAAACTGTGACAAAAAATTAGTTGTGGCTATTAATGACCAAAAATAGCCACGAAAAATTACTTAAAAATAAGCTGAAAATAAGCTGTTCAACACGGACACAACACACAAATACAAAACACCCCTGGTTAGCTCTTGATACCACATGTTACATGATTCAAAACACCTTATTGGGGGGTCTTAGTTGATCAAAGAACATAAGATAGAACATGGTTTTTAGTGAGAGAAAGTAGAGAGAGAAAGGGAATGAACTATGTGTTTATTAGAAAGAGAAACAAAGTTACACAATGATTCAACCAACCCCTTATGAAGAGTCATAAGGGGTATTTATAGCCTAACACAAAGCTATCTATACCTTGTTTACAATAATAGTCCCTGCATGTAGCAGAAGGTCTATAGTTAGTCCAATTCACGTATAAGACGCCAGCTTCACTAAAATAGTAAGGCTAACAGTTAAGTATAATAAACTTCCTATCATACCTCTATATTTGGTATTATCTAGGGACTCACCTTTTTTGTCTTTCATGAGTTTTGTTTCTGTAGACATAGGAGTTTTCATTGGCTTAGAGTCTTCTAATCCAAATTTCTAAAACATTTCTTTTATATATTTTAATTGATTAAAGAATATACTATCTTCTAATTATTTTATTTGTAGACCTAAGAAAAAATTTAGTTCCCCCATCATACTCATTTCAAACTCATCGTGCATGATCTTGGCAAAATCATCACACATTTCTTGACAAGTTGATTCGAATATAATGTCATCGACATATATTTAGACAATGATGAGATTTTGGTCTTTCTTTTTAGTAAAGAGTGTGTTATCTACCATTCTCATGGTGTAATCATGTTTAATAAGAAAGGCTTTCAATCTATCGTACCAAGCTTTAGGAGCCTGTTTAAGTCCGTAAAGCGCTTTCTTAAGTCTATAAACATGATTAGGTTTTACGAAGTTAATGAATCTCGGAGGTTGTGCCACATAAACCTCCTCATTGATAAAATCATCAAGGAATGCACTCTTTACATCCATTTGAAATAATTTGAAGTCTACTGCGCATGCATAAGATAATAATATTAATATGCATTCTAATCTAGCTACGGGTGCATAAGTTTGTCATAATCAATTCCTTATTGTTGATTATAACCTTTGGCAACTAGCCTAGCTTTATTTCTAGTTACAACGTCATTTTCGTTGAGCTTATTTCTATATACTCATTTGGTTCCAATAATGGTCATATCCATAGGATTAGGGACTAATTTCCAAACATCATTTGAAATAAATTGGTTTAGTTCTTCTTGCATGGCCATTACCCAACTTTCATCTTTCAAAGCATCATTTACATTTTTAGGTTTTATTGTTGAAAGAAAACAAAAGAAATTACTTTTGTCTTGAGCTTGTGATCTAAGAGTTCTTTGATTTAGGTTTCCAATGACATTATCTAGGGGATGACTTTTAGATTCTTTGATGTTTATGATTTCATTGTTTTCTAATAATTTATCTTCGAGATCATTGCCTAAGGGTTTTGTTTTATTAACCTCAATAGCTTCTTCTTCGACTAAATCATCATCTTCCAATGGTGATGTTTTAGGCGGGGGAGGAGTTTTATTGATGTCACATTTAAGGATTCTTTGACTTTCATTGTTTGTTTGTTAAGAATTATATAAGCTTTACTATTTTGTGAATATCCTAGGAAAACACCTTCGTACGACTTTGGGTCAAACTTGGTGAGGTAATCTTTTGTATTAAGAATGAAGCATTTGCTTCCAAATACTTTGAAATAGTTAAGGTTTGGTTTTCTACCTCTTAACAACTCGTATAGGGTTTTTCCCAAAATATGTCTAATGGTAATTCTATTAATTATGTATGTTGATGTATCGACCGCGTTACACCAAAATTTTTATGGAATGGATTGTTCATTCAACATAGTCCTACTCATTTCTTGTAGTGTGCGATTCTTTTTTTCTACTATCCCATTTGATTGTGGAGTACGAGGAGCGAAGAAATTGTAAGAAATCCCATTTGACTCACAATAGTTTTTGAATTATACTTCATTATCAAGTTCCCGACCATGATCCGTTCTAATTGATACTATGGAACATCCTAATTTATTTTGAATCATTTTACTAAATATTTTGAATTCTTTGAAAGCTTTGGTTTTATTTCCTAAAAATCTAGTACATATATAAAGAGAATAGTCATCTACAATTACTAAGGTATATCGATTTCCCCCATAGCTTTGTATGGCGGACGGTCTAAATAAGTCCATGTGTAATAATTCTAAGTATCTAGTCGTTGATACCATATTTTTGGCTTTGTAACTAGCATCAGCTTGCTTTCCAATTTTGCAAGCATCATAAAAATGTCGGTCAAATTTAAGCTTAGGTAGATTTCTAACCAATTCCTTAGATTCTAGAGATTGAATTAATTGCATGTTTGCGTGACCTAATCTCCTATGCCATAAGGTAGAGTTTTCCTCTAAGGTTGTAAGACATATTTTATCTTCCGGTTTATTTCCTAGTTTCATCACATATAAACCCCTTTTTTCTAAGTCATCTACCTATGACTTTTTCATCTTTGATTATTTCGCTATCGGGTTCGGTAAATATTACTTTGCACTTATTATCACATATTTGACCAATACTAAGCAAGTTGAATTTTAGATTATCTATGTGTTCAACATTTTCAATAATTAGGGAGTCATGAGAAATCATATCTTTGCCTATGATGTTACCATGCAAATTACTTCCAAAGATAACGTTACCTCCGTTGTATGCTTGGTATGTGGAAAATAGCCTTCGGATCCTCGTCATGTGTTTTGAGCATCCGCTATCTTTAATCCATTTGTCGGGATCCAAATGAATTCCTAAGCATATCTCGTTAGACGATTGAGCTACGAGACAAGTTTCGTTTTTATTATTTTCTTCCTCATCTTTGTCGCTATCACTCCACGCTCCTCCAATTAAAGCTTATTGGTTATTGTTTCTTGACGACTTTGGACATTCTCCAATGAGATGATTTGAATCTCCACATCTGAAGCATTTTCTTTCACTTTTACCATTTTTGTTGTCTCTAATTCTTTGCAATGACTTTCTTTCATCTCGTGGTTGTCTTACAAATCTTCCTCGTCTTTTGAAGATTTTCATGAATTCTCTTACGGCCATAGAATATTCTTCATCTTCACTATCAGAAGTCGAGCTATCTTCATCACTAGATTCCTTTTTTGCCTTCAACGCAAGAGATCTACTTTGTTCTCTTTTGTCTTTGACCATTTCGGAATCTTTCTTAATTATCACTTCATAACTTTCAAGTTTCCAATAAGTTCTAGAATGCATTACAATAATTTAATATACTATCGGTACACTCATATAATTTAATACCGATACCAATGCTCCAGAAAAGGCGACTAAGACCATACGTACACATCCGTAACAATGAAATAGACACATATGACTGCATTCGAACCTTAACTCAAGAAATCTAAACTATCTTGGGTATCAATAATGGATATCCAAATTCCTAAATATCTAAAGGCGAACCTCACAATTTTAGGGTGGAATTTTGAGGGTTTTTTGTGCTAGTCATACACATTCCTATCTATGAGAGGCTATTAATACTTGGTTTTCGTCGTTATGTGTCATAAAAAATTTAAATTTGGGTCAAAATTACCTTTTTATGCTATGTTTTGATATATTATGCATCTTTTTAAGGAACAAAGCAAATGGCAGATGAAGGAATAGTTTCTAAGGCTTATTTCCCCCTACACTTAAGTTGAACATTGTCCCTAATTTTCTATGGAAGTAACTGTAAAACGAATAAAGGGAAAAGAAAACAAGGAAAATAAACTAGTACTCCCCTGGTTTGCTCAATATAGGAGAAGAAACATGCAATAACTGGTTAAATCATCCTCCAAGATTCGTCTAATGAAAACATCCTAATATCTTCCAAGCTTCTTCTTGTCAAATATAACCTGTAAATCAAAGACAAAGACAACTACACCAAGCGTAAAATCCATAGGATAGATATAAATACAATAAGAGTTTAGGGTTTCGACTTTGTGAAAGCAGTAAAGATAGGATGAGAGTAAAGATATAATTATAGGTTTATGCAGTGTAGACTATTGGATATCATAACATAAAGGAAAGATTACGGGTTAGCTGATTCTACATAATGGTTTAGAGAGAGAAAGTAGAGAGTTCTAGTAAGAGAAACACCTTAAGTGTGTGTTTGATAAAATGAACAACCAACCTCCTTCCATGGCTGGAAGGAGGCTTAAATACATGAGTCTAAACGTCCCAAATGGGCTATGGTGTGGGCTTACATGTGGGTAAAAGACTCGACCCAATACCATAAGTTATATGCTTACTTACAAACTACGAGCAATGCTATTCTGGACAATACACGGGGTGACCAAGTCTTTTTCTTAATTCTAACAATCTCCCCCTAAGGGAGGTCACCCCATAAATTACAATTTGAATCCTAGCATTCTATAAGTTGATCTTTGACTCTGGCTCAAAGTCTTTGATTCTTTGAGTACTATCTTTGTACGGCAAGTAGTGATCTTTGAGCATAGTTCCTTTGACTTGTGTGATCTTTGATCTTTCTTTGAGATCATCAGCCATGGTAAATCTCTTAATCATCCTTGTCGTGAAGTATTTCCTCCATGTGATGTTGTAACTTTCAGACCAGCATGCTCATACTTTTCTGAATCATGATAGCAAACATCAGAGTTGCAAAAGCCGTGTTGTAGGTCTTTCAGCTATCATGATGTCTTTGATTAGGAATATGAAGTGTGAGCATGGGGTTGTGAATTTACATGTCTCTGGACCGCAGCTGCTACCGTTAGGATTCCTGCAAGTATACGTTAGTAATAAACAAACGAACATGTCTTTGTTCACTTTCGTTGAATAAGGTTGCAAGAACCACGGTTTCCCGTTTGTCAATATAAATACTGCCTGTGATCAGGTAGAATTCCGAAGAATCTCCTTGACAGGGTTTCGCAGCTGCGCTAGCCGTTCTCAAACCGGAGCATCTCAAAGTAGACAAAGTACGGAATGAGTGAACTAGTGAATTAAAACCCACTAATTAATGAGAAATTGATTTGAAAATCAGTCCTGTTTCACTCAGGAAAGAGTTTTTGTGACACGTAGAAAGTTTTACAATATAAAATCAAATTTCATCATAAACACTTTTGTTTTGAAAGATATACATAGTCAATGTGCTCGAAAATCAGTTGTTGGGCACATCGAAAGGTTTTTCAAAGACTACTTGTCAATTCATATGCTGGAACAAGTTTGATTCACTCGGAATCGCCCCATCGTTGCTTTCCAGTTGTCACAAGTTTGATCCTAAAGAGGATCTCACAAGTCACCTACCAAGAGCTTGTTTGATGTTAGCACTAGAAGGATCTCCATCTTCATTGTGAGTACTTTCGTATGACTCGGATGTTCTGGCAATACCACGAGGATAATACGTAGGACTCTTAAGATATTACTTATTTTCATAGTGTGTGAAGAACAAATATATTATGAATTAGTGTCCTAGCGAGATTTATAGATGATCTCGTGGCTTTAAAGTCAATTGTGCATTTTTAGTTTTAGTAGTCGGAGGCTGGAGGAGACTGCCACCTTTTCAATATCATCTAACTCGGAGTGAGAGAGACGATAGAAATGTGTTGTTCTCCATGAAAAATGAAACAAGAATCCTTTGAGGGGCCTTGAGTAGCTAGGGAGGGTTGTGCAGTGTATCACTGGGTCCATGATACTTTTCTTCAATGTCAGCGTATGTATTGACCTAGTTTCTGCCTAATGTGAAAGGAGGGCTGCTTTCTTTTCACCCTTTATCTTTACATTTCTTTTTTGTTCTTTAACCCCTTCAGTGCTTACCGAGACTTCATTACTAGTACCTTGTTGGGTATGTTCCAGTACTAGCTCCATCTCAGTCCGTACTATTCCCTTATTCTTACATTACTCCTTTTGTAATCATACCTAAGGACTTCTATACTAACTAGTAGATTTTCCTTGGGTAGATCCCCCCGGCTCTAGCGGGATCGTGGGAACTAGTACCTAACCTTACCATCCTTATAACTTCGATAAAGTAAGTACAAGGTCGTTCTATTGGTATAGTTTACCTTGCCATAAAACCATTTAATAAAATCCACCGAGGTACTTGTGATATAACTATCAAAGATTTTGTACCTCAATTGGTTTTTCATAGCAGAAAAGCTCCCCCTCAACATGTGCGTCGATTCACGAAAATGTTTAGCACATGGAGGATGGAGTGCACACTTGAGTCATTAGCATCACATTTTTATCAGATTACATATTTTTAATCCCATATTTCTCCCCCGATCAAAAATTTCAAATTGAGATTTTGGATCCCAATGGATTTAAATATGTTAAAAATGTGTGAGAAACATAAGTTGATTATGTACAAGCCAAAATTTGGAACATATAATTGCTCCCCCTCAAATTATGAGGGATTCTGTTAGTGTCAGGTATGATAAGTTTGAAGGATTTTGAATTTAATGAAAAATTCATGAGAAATTCATACTCTGACACATAACATAGTATTGCTACACTACTATATAATGTACAAAGTTTACAATATATTACAAATGATATTGACCTTATAAATGGATTGAAGAGATCATTTCGTTCTCTAAAGAAGTCTGTAGTCAATATCGCGAACACGTCCACCAACAAAACATTCCAAGTTCTGGTAGATCCTTCTCGTCTTCAGTCGCCTTTCAATAGCAAACACAAACTCTTTGCTTCGTGTCACATCCTTTTGAGTCCAAAACCGCGTATTCATACCCGAATTGAGCCGCTTAAGCTTGAGTTCCTTAACTCTGTAATCCAGTGCTTCCAGAATACGTGTCAACGTACCATCACTGAACTTGTACATCTCGTTGAACCTCATGATCTTTCGTTCATTGTTGTTGACCGGGAACACTACTGCTCGAGGAGACTCAATGATGGTATAATCATGCTTGAATTCGAAGCATTTAGCATCCCATCCTGGTTTAGTGAGGTTCAGCTGTGTCTGGTAGCTTTTAATGCCGAGTTGAAGGTCTTCAACCCGCTGTCGAATTACTAAGTTTTGGGTCCATAGTTTGACAGCAGTAGATAGCATACGTTTGTTGGAACCAGGAGTTACGGTTTGTTTCTTTAGAGAAAATATTTGACTGGATTTGTAGGGTTTGACCATTGACAACACGCTAACACCTTTTATACATGTAATAGTTTTACAAGTTGGCAGCTTTGGTCCCTATAATTTTAAGTCTTTCTCATAAAGGTTTAGAGTATTACTAAGGATTAGACAAGTTTCAGAAGAGGCACAAATTTACCCTTATAGATATATAAGCCTAGGAAACATTTAGCAAATTGCACATAAGTCCATATAATCCCAAATAATAACAATTTTGGAAGGTGTTGTTGTTGCTGTTGTAACTCCCCTTCAAATTGTAACCCCGTTAAATACAAAAACCTTTTACCAATTAATTATTTGATAAATTAAAATGCATGTTAGATGTCATAAATTTGAAAACACTCTCTCCCTCAATCAATGACCCGTTTTCTATTTAAAGAGCTATAGTCGTTGATTGAGTATCAAAATTTACGAAAAGTCCAAGACTGATTGATTTTCAAACAACATTTTTCCACCATATGTAACACAAATGATGTTTTGAATAATCATAGACGAAAAATCATTTGGTTAAAAAAGAAGACTTCTCTTCTATATCAAGAAATAATGCACTGAAACGTATATTAAGTCAGAGTTGCATGGATATAAAGTAACCCATGCCCGGGAGAAATTAATCACCCGTTGTCAGGAACAGCTGTCTTTTTGGCGACATGCTTTCCTCATTTTGAAAAACGGGTTGCAGTCTGAAATAACTGCAAGCCATGAAGACATGTTTTAAAAAAGAATTTGAACTTCCGCTCAAACTTCATTTAAAGACCCGTGTCATTATTGAATGACATTTCTAGGTCCGTAAATGTTATCGATTTACAGAAGACATGTCTTGAGAAACTATTTTTGTATTTTCAGTTTTTTTGATTTTTATGGTTTTTGTAGGTTTTATATTTTTCTATTTTGTTTTTGAGTCTAAATATATACAAATATACATAGGATATACTAAGACCATCCTTTACTCCTTTTTCTCTTTCCTGAAGACGTTTAAGGGTTTCCGGAGTCATACTCTTCATACCAAGTCGCAGGAGTAGAAATTTGAACCGCTCTCTTGGTAATGCTTTGGTGAATATGTCCGCAAGCTAATAATTCATCGTCACGAAGTACAATTCAACCACTCCTTTCTCAACCTGCTCTCGAATGAAGTGATGACGTATGTCAATGTGCTTGGACCGGGAGTGCTGGAAATTGTTGCAGCAGAGTGCAATAGCACTGCGGTTATCATAATACAAGGGAATCTTGTTGAAGGCAAAATCGTAGTCTAAAAGCTGTGACCTCATCCAAAGTATCTGAGCACAGCATCCAGACATGGCAATGTATTCAGCCTCTGTAGTTGAGATCGCAGTGATTTTCTACTTCTCGGATGACCAGCTGACTAATTTATCTCTAAGGAATTGAGCACTTCCTGACATACTTCTTCGTGTATCTTGACAACCTGCATGATCCGCATCTGCATAGGACGTTAGTGCCATGGCGGTATCTTTTGGAAACCAAAGACCCCAGTTAATGGTGCCTCGAAGGTACCAAAAGACCCGTTTAGTTGCCTCAAGGTGCTTTTTGGTAGGCTTAGCCTGATACCTAGCACACATGCATATGGAAAACACAAGGTCGGGTCGACTGGTAGTGAGGTACATTAGGGAGCCGATCATTCCACGATACCGATTCGGATCAACCAGAATACCTAAGGGGTCCTCATCCAGTTTCAATTAATCCACCATTGATGTATCTACAGGGTCACACGAATCCATCCCATATTTCTTTAAAACTTCTAAAGCATATTTTAATTGATTAATGAAAATGCCTCTGGGACTTTGTGAAACTTGTAATTCTAAGAAAAAGACATTTGTCTCGTCATTGACATTTAGAATTTAGAACTTATCTCATTAGAAAATATGTCACATGCTTTTGGGTCGGTCGAGGCAAATATGATATCATCTACATATATTTATACAAGTAGAATGTGTTTGCCTATTTTCTGAGTGAACAATGTCGGATTAACTAAACCCTTTGAGAAGTTGTTGTTCAGAAGAAATCTTGACAAAGTGTCATACCATGCCCAAAGATCCTGCTTTAAACCATACAGAGCCTTCTTTAGACGATAAACGTATGTTGGATGATCTGGATCAATGAAGCCCTTTGGTTGACTAACATAAAATTCTTCCTTCAATTCGCCATTAAGAAATATTATCTTGACATCCATCTGGTAGATGGTTATGTTTTTGCTGGGAGCATTGGCGATGAAGATTCTTATAGCTTCGATGCATGCAACCGGTGCAAATGATTCTTTGAAATAAATACCCTCCTCCTGTCGATATCCCTTGGCCACCAACCTTGCCTTGTTTTTCAAGACATCACCGTACTCATCAAGCTTGACTTTGTAAATCCACTTGAGAGCAATGATCATGACATAGTCAGATCGTGGTACTAGTTCCCATACTTGAAGTCGATCAAATTCATGAATCTCGTCTTGCATGGCTTGAAACTAGCAATCTTAATCTATTACAGATTTGAAGTTCTTTGGTTTGACTTTTGACAGTACAAAGTTATACAAGCACCACAAGGCATCAGTTGCAAGTTGTTTTCTAGTAGATACCGGTTGAGAGGGATTGCCGATGACATTTTTAAGCGGGTGATCCTTGCTCTATTTCCCGAGATGATGATATGGTTGTGTGACATGAGAAGATTCTGCTGAACAAATGTCCTCGGATGATGATACTTTATAATTAGGTTCCAGAACAAACACGTTTACGAGGGACCGTTGTTAGCAGGAGCAAAAGGATTGTCTTCAATAATATTAGATCGAGCTGCATCACCTTGATAAGAGGCATAAGGTTGTAATTCTAAGGATGACTATGAATAACTTATAGAAGGTGCATCTTGATCTATGGTAGTAGAAGAAGGTGAACCAGCTAAGATAACTGGAACTTGAACTGTTGTAGCAGAAGGAACCGGTCTCTCAACACGAGGAGGATCTCAGTATTCATCGAACATCAGTTGGAATAAGATCTCCAGCTCTTTATTAGTTGGGGGTACATAAGGTGATGCAGGGACTGAATTCGGTACGATCCCTGAACTAATTTGTCCAGGCGTCAGGAACGTAGGTGCGGGTCCTGTACTGAGTTGCACAGTAGCCATATGCTCAGTTAGCTCATCGAATGTAACGTGAATTATTTCTATGATCTTGCGGGTACGTTTGTTGTAGATTCGATAACCGTTCCTGCTTGGTGCATAACCGACAAAGATTCCTATATCGGCTGTGGGTCTTAATTTGCCAAGGTCTTCACTATCGTTTGTTGGGTAACAAAGAGCACCAAAGACACAGAGAAACTTAAGATCAGGCTTTTTGTCATGCACTAGCTCATATGGAGTTTTGTTGTGACGAGTGTGAATAAGGGATCGGTTTTGGGTGTAGCACGCAATAGCAACAGCTTCTGCCCATAGAAACATCGGAGCCTTAGAAAATATCAGCATTGTTCGAGCAGCTTCCACAAGAGTACGATTCCGTCTTTCGACAATGCCGTTCTGTTGTGGAGTTCTCAGAACTGATTTTTGGTGAAAAATGCCGACACTTTCATCATATTCAGTTAGAACTTGATTAATAAATTTGGTGCCATTGTCTGTACAGATGTATCTGACAGTTTTGTTAAGACCGACTTGTATTTGCTTTAGAAAGTTGATGACGAACTCTAGGGTTTCATCTTTTGATCTCAAAAACTTGACCCAAGTAAACCTCGAATAATCATCGATGATGACTAAAATGTATTTCTTCCTATTAACACTCGCATTGGTCCACATAAATCCATATGAATGGTATGAAGAACTTCCAAGTTGGTGTTTTCTGATTTGGGTTTATGGGAATATTTCTGGCTTTTTCCAAGTTGACAAGCCGAGCAAAGATGATCTTTTTTCAAATTTCAACCTAGCCAAGCCTCTAACTAAATCCTTTCGTGCAAGATCATTGATGGTACCGAAGTTCAAATGATTTAACCGACGATGCCACAACCATGATTTGTTCTTGGAGGCTTTGGACAATAAGCAGATAGGGGAGGACCGCATCATGTCTTCAACTGAGATGATTTAGAGATTAGTACCACGTGTACCTTTGATTAAGTCTACACCATTGACGTCTCTGACGAAACACAAATGCTTGCGGAACGCAACCTCAAGATCAGAATCGCAAAATTGTCCGACTGAGAAGAGATTGTATCCTAGACCTTCCACATAGTATACCCTGGAGATCACACTGTCACCAATCATATAATCTCCATAACCTATAATCGCACCAAAATGATCATCCCCAAATCTAACTATCCCGAAGAACCTTTTCACGAAATTCATGAGCCGTGAGCGATCCCTGTCATATGTTTTGAACAGCCTGAGTCTAAATACCAAAGGACGATCTGTAGGACCTGCATTTAAAAATAGAAAAATATGGAGAGTTTGGTACATTGGATCCCTAATTTCTGTTGGGGTCCTATTGGTTAGCACAAGAAACATGTGTCACAAAGTTATCAAGTGGCGGTGTGACTTATTTTACAGGCACTACTTTGGAAATAGTAATCCTAGTTAAAGGGCACTGTTCTCCTAAACTGAATTTTCTACCAGTGGGCCGCCACTGATGACCTACAATGGCAAACAACTTCCTAGTTGCCTGCCATACTTGCTTAACCTGCTTAATGCACCAAAACATTTTGACAGGAGGTTGCTTAACAAACTTCCCAGATTTCACAACACATTTATCATGAGTAAAAGACATTAAGCATTTGTTACAAGTTTTGCAAACAAAATTAGAATTCAAATTAACTACAGTACGCTTATAGCTAATACTAGAATCAACACTATTCTTTCGTTTCACACTAGACTTATTCTCCCTAGGATGGACTTATACTTTCTTCATGTCACTCTTAGATGGCAAGGTCCTATCTTTCTTTTATTGATCATAGGCTTTGACCCGCTAGCGGGAGTAGCACCTTTCACTCCTGTAGAAAGGATCACATGCTCATTAGTCTTGTTCATATTATGTTGCTTAACATGTGAGTGAGTGTTGTTAGTGGAAGTGTCACATGGTGCCATAAAAGTGACTTGCTTTTTCCTAGTGGCAGATGTAGAGGCAATCTGTTTATCTCTTTTTTTGAAATCTTTCGGGCAAGTTCCAATTGCATATTCTAGCAATTCTTGAGAGTGTTTAGTGTAAAGGCAGGTAGATGCAAGTGAGGTATCTAATGGGCTTTTAACCCTAGCCTCTTCTACAATCTCGTAAAGGGTTGCTTCACTTTCCTTAAGATGTCTAAGATAATCAAGATGAACTTCCCTATTATTCCTATTGTGAGGGGGAATTGGTTCAACATCGATAGCATACATACCAGGAGCAAGCACTTTTGGTGGAATAGCAGGCATAGTGACACAGTTTGATTTTCCTTTTATCTGAGCCTTTAGGTTTGCAATTTCAGTTAACAAAGAATTGGTCTTTTCAATAGTTTGAGCACGCGTTATTTTGATTGAATCATATAATTCCTTGTAATGCTGCTTAACTTTTTCATTTTCTGCCTGAAAGCGCTCATTGAGATCGTGAAGGGCATTTACTTTTGCATTTAAATCTTTGTTCTGAGTATCTAAGGCCTTAAGGTCAAGAATGGGATCTGCATCACTATGTTTCTTTGTTAATCGAGAGATCTTCTCTTTTAACTCTCTAATCGTATTGCCTCTATTTTGAACCTGTTCTTGGAGTTGCCCGATTACAAAAACTGACTCAAATGTAGGAGCATCCGAACATGTCACTGATTTTTTGTTTCCAAAGCGTTCCTTAAGATGTTGATACTTTAATTGCAAGTTTAAGTGTTCCACCTCAAGTTTGGAAAAATGTTTTATCATTACATCGTGATCATCATTTTGAATCTTGTTTTTCAGATTAGAATTTTCAGATTCAAGTTTGGCAATATGCTTTTGAGCGGCAGTGAAAGCATCATGCATGTCAGAAAATCTAGATAAAGTAAGCACAGAATCAGTTGCAGTATAAAACACATCTTTGGACAAGCAATCAGCAATTAGGTTCTCATTTTCAATAAGAAGATTTTTCCGCTCAATTTCATCACACTTCTTATCTATAACATGTTGGTCCACCTCAGCCTCCATTTGTTCAAAAACTTCTTTCATTTCCTTAATTTCTTGAACGAGAGCTGTTTGAATTCCCTCAAAATGTTCTTTGATTGTTTTGAAGAATGGAATTACCTCGGTGATATAACATGTCTTTGTTTGTTCAAAACCCCTTTCCCCTTCAGTGATTCCCGTGGGTGTAATTCTCTTTTTACAGGTTTTATCAAATTTTGAAAAAAGTTGTACTAGGGAATAAATATTTACTTGTACTTGACTTTTTGTTGGGATGACTTTAGGGACCAGCTTTGCAGGTATATTATGATGATACACCATTAGAGCTCTATTTGGGTTAGCAAATTTGGCCTTTGCACTAAAAGCTTTGGCCTGTATTTTGATGAGGTCAATAGAGCAAAATATCTGCTCAGGGGTCTATTGTTTTTTAGGTGTGAAAGTCGCTAAATAATTCTCTTTTGAGTAATTATGTGGTGCAATCTTAACCTTCTTTTTCACACACTCTGGGTCGTTCATTTTTTTCTAGCATTTATTTCCTAGTGGTCTTAGCTATCTCAAGGGTGTCCTCTGAATCATGAACTAAGGCACGATCATGGTTAGGCTTTACAATCTCATGACCATTATATAGAGCAGGTTGAACTTGCTTTGCTTTAGACATATACAAGGGATTTTTATAGCCTATTGCTACCCTGTTCATTTCGTCATAAAACGACTTAGGTTTACACAACATGTGAACTGTTTGAATAGACTGATATTGTTTGAATAATCTATCCTCTACCTTTTCTTTTAAGGCTTTCATGTCCAAAAATTCTTCAAGGTATTTGTTTTCTTTCTGTTGAAAATTCATTTTCAAAGACGCAACTTCTTCTACCAATGACTTGTTATGGTTAATGGTAGAATTAAGTTGCATTTTTACAGAATGAAGTTCCTTTTTCAAATTTTCTTCCTTAATATTATGGTCAGTGATAATGATTCTTAATTGTTCCTCAATCTTTTGTTCTCTTTCAATTAATTTAAACTTGGCCCGTCATTCATACAGTTTAACTTGTTCCTTATATCTCGCAAGTTCAGCGGTTAATGAGGCATTAACTACCTTATTCTCATTATTCACAGAAACACATTGGGCAGCCTGTTCATGCATTTCATTGAGAATCATCATATATGCATTATTCGGTACAGAAGATACATTACTTTGTACAACTGGCAGTACGTTGTCCTTTACATACTGATCATACGGAATCATATTACTATTACTCGTATAATTAGCATGTGAGTCAACAACGTAGTTTGGTTGTACATCGTCCTGCATCTCGTGTACTTCATGATGCTCGCAGATAGCATCTTTATAGTTATCATGATCATGTACCTCAGATAGAATGTCTGAATCATGTGATGGTCTGGCTTCATCATATACTGGTTCTACTGAGGATAGATTTGCCATAAACATGGTTTGTGCAGTTGGATCCTCATCTGTTAGAGTATGCTCGTGTCATAATAAATAATTATATGGCTAGACACATGTGAGCCTATGGGGTCACATACATATACACTAAGGTATCATTTATATATCATGTTTATTGTATTTACGGTATATAAATAGCTTACGTAACGCGGGACCAATATCGAGCCTCTAATAACTGAGTATTAGACTTTGTTTGTTGGACTTGGAAAAGATGGAAAGTCCATAAAACCTGTCAAAGGGGCCGGCCATTAAGGGAGGTCAAAAGGGGATTTGGTTAATTTTTCTAGTCAAAGATATGGTAAATATCACCTTAATTATTTGATAACTAATTACCAAATATGTTCTCCCTTTGTCCCTATATATTCATATGGCACACACACTCTTACATAGGGGTTTTGTGTTCTTATTTTCCCATCACTTTGTATCTTGATTATTCAAAGTGAAATCCAAAGTTATGGGGTTTAGACTAGCATTAATTGGTATACAAGGAAGTGTAGTGTGGATACATCATAGAGGTGATCTCCATTTGATCACTTGGTTTCACTTTGTGCTTCGTGTTAGGGTGAAGGTCACCGGTTGATTCTACTAATCACGCTACAAAGGTATTACTTTTCTTGTTTTTCTTTGATTGATCATACGACTCTATGGATCTGTTGATAGGTGCTTGTTCCGCTGCGTTTAATGTTTGTTTATATGTTATTCATTTAATTCAGCACCTATAGTGGTATCACGAGCCATCATATGATGTCATATGATCATCTTGTATGCGTAAAAATGGCTAAAAACGCGTGTTTTTTTAATGGAATCAAATGGATAATTTTAAAACAGCCTCTAAGGCCTATTTTTCGAAATTAATTCTACCTATATAGGGTCTTATGATCTGGTAATTTTGATCCCATAGCCATTTGTTAGGCATACTTTAATTGGTTTGTTATCAGGTACATGTAAAAGGGCCTAAATCGCGCGTTTTGAAACGATTCTTGAATCGGTTTTAAATCAGCCACTTGGGCATTAATTTCTGAATTAATATGGTTGTTATAAGGTCTTTAATTCAGTACTAAATGATCCTTAAGCCATTGGTTACACATACAATGTTTACGCATTGGTTAAACGATTCTACACACCCTTGAGGTAATGTAGAAGGAGGAATTGCATGCAAAACTTTCAAGTTAAAGAATAGCATTGATGGATAGTTCATCATATATATAGTAGAACTTGATGCACTTCCTTGAATATCTAAGTACATGTTTACTAGTCCGTGAGGCTCACATTAGTGATAATGTGCCTATATTCAAAGAGTAGAAAAGTAAATAAATTGCTACTTGTACTTCATTAGTATAGACACACATTTAATGTTGTCTTATCCAGTTGGAGCAATGCATTTTAGGACTGATATAGACGCACATGTAATGTTGTCTAAATTCAGTGGGAGCAACACACTTTACTACTGATATAGACGCACATGTAATGTTGTCTAAATTCAGTGGGAGATATGAGCTTATCACCTTGTAAGTGACTCATTTTATTTCTACCTGGTCTTGAAATAATACATTACTTTTAACAAATGAAGCATCATAATTTTATAAGAATCATTGCATATTATTCTATTAGATAACTTATTGCTTTTTTGATGTCGCCGCCTGAAACGTTATCTGTACAATACTTATGAACGATTGCTTATTAAACAATAAAGTTCTATATATACTTGTAATGCAAACGTGATTTTAGTTTTGAGTTAAATCCTATCATATCTGTGACATTGTCATATTATTCATACAAACATACAAAAGCATGGCAGACTCATAACCCATTAGTCTTAGGATCGTAACTTGACTCATAATATGCTCACTTGTTTGTATAAATGCTTGATGTTGTGTCATGCACAAGTGGGAGAAATCTTAATTGTGTGCAAGGTACAATACATAACAATATGACTAATGGTTTTTCTTAACCGCATGGTAAATATGATTGTGTCCTCTTGTAAAGGCATCAATAAGAAGTATGTAATTAACTTGAAAAGACTATTGAAACCAAGAGTCGGCGTTTAATAATACTTTATTTAATATGCTTGTGACTTCTTGTAAAGACATAAACATAAAGTCCTTGAACTGTTCTAAGACTTATAAAGTAAGCAATTGACTTGTCATGTCTCCTAGTCACGACATGTACATGAAGTCATTGAAATGTTCAAAGACTTATAACGTAAAGTTAGTGATTAACGTGTTATGTCTTCTTTTTAAGACATGTACATAAAATCCTTGATCTTTTATAAGACTTCTACATTATAGCATGCAATTGGCTTTGTTAATGCCATTATATTTGATAAAATTGGCAAGTATGTGAGCCAAAGGGTATTAGGTAATCTATGGAATTGTGATACTGTCTCATAATCCCATTACTCAGAGAATACCACATCGCTATGGTATGTCTGATGTGTAAAATTCAACTCTATTAATATTGTTCGATTTTTGATAACTTTAACTACCCTACCTCTAATCTTATCAAGGTTAACAAAATTGAGTAGAGTCACATGTTTACTCAATATGGTTCCAATCAAGAAGGTAACTAAGACACCATCAGGTTATGGAATGGGAAGACTCTCATTAAGTAAGTCTTAACTGAAACTTCTAAATTTGTTTGAGATACGTTAAAGCTGTGTTATTAGCAAAACTAGGAGTCATAAAACTGTCAGCTTACATTATACATCCCAAACGAGAACAATTTTATTGTTGCTCGACTTGCTGTGTATTTGGAGAAAGCCTCTTCTTACACGAAGCAAGTGGGAGCATCTGTTTTTGGAGAAAGTCTCTTCCTACACAACCTTCTAAATGCACTAGCTAACAACATAATAAATGTTGAGATATAGTCCATGAAAGAAAAATAAGATTTTTGGAATTTTGATTGATCTTTTACCTAATCGATAAGATGAAAAAGTTTTAAATGGATTCTTCTAGGAGAAAGGACTAATTTGGACAAAAATGTACACACATTTAAACGCTGCTTGTGTTAAGTGGTTTTACTTATACTCAAAGTAAATTGCTATGATTAAAGTTTTCTTTTTATTTGCATGAGTTTTTAAATGGTGAATAAAGATATTAATACCTTACTTGATTTAACTGAATATGAAAATATGGCAATTGGATGTCTAAACTCCTTCTTAAATGATTACCTTTGCGAGGACGTTGTGTTAATCAAAAGGGTTTATGAATCCAAGTTATCTTTAAAAAATGTGCAAGCTGTAAAATCCAAGTGTGGGTTAGAGCATGCATCTAGGAAGCCTGGAATCCTCAAGTTTAAATCAAAATTTGATTTGAAGAAATTAAAGAGAAACTCGATTACACCTTAAATCAAGTTCGGGAGATTTGTTGTCTTTCTTATATCTGTTATGTTGTCAACATATTGGAAATTATATTTCACCTATGCGAGATTGTAATCCTTAGTTTCGGAATAATGTTTTCTATCGAGAGATATATACCAAATATATAACATACAACCTTAGAAGAATGTTTATTGGGATAAACATACGCGGTTAACAAGTATAACATAATATGACACATCATTAAGCAAGACTCAAAGTTCTATCTCACCTGATGAGTTGAACACATGCATGAAAATGTTTAGTTCAGCTAAAGGTTTTATTATGCATGTCATGATATGTATTAGACTAATTGTAACACTTGCATGAATGCAAGATGAACCTACAACCATAGTAACTAAGTGAAGGTCATTAGACTACTATTGAAAGAACATTCTAAAAGGCCTACAAAGGTAAGACTTGTTATCGGTTTATACAGATTTTAATTGGAGTTTGGTGTTGGAGTTTAACATAAAGCTTATTTTGATTGAGATGATTCTCAATCCTAGTCATAGCAGGATTTTCATTCATAAATGATAATATTGTTGGACTAGACATGCTTGGTTGAAAGCATTGTTACACTATTCATTAAAGAATAAGAATACTTCACAGTTTGGGAAGTTGTTAAGAAGACTGTCTTATATAGGTGGTTTTGCTTGCTTCAAACAACCTATATAATGTATTGTGGCGATGCTAGTATTATTGTATTAGGCACTTGCGTTGTCTAGACGCTAACATTTGATTGTTTAATTACTTGATTATTATGTCGGGTGCTATAGCAGGGAGTGCTGGAGTAATGCTTGTATTTAATAAACTTATTATATGGCTAGACCAACATGTGAGCATATTGGGGTATACACATATATAAACTGAGGTACATTTTTATATCGTATTTATTTTATTTACGGTATATAAATAACCTACGTAACTCGAGATCAACATTAGGCTTTTAATAACTAAGTAGTGTACTTAATTATTGGACTTGAAAAGTTTAAGAAAGCCCACTAATACCCTATAAGGGTGGCCGACCATATGGAGTAAAAAAGGAGATCTAGTTCAAGTCTTATTTTCGGTTAATAAATATCGAGAAATTCTCTCATTATGTGATTACAAATTTCACCATATTTCATCCCCTTCTTTCTACTTTATAAAAAACACGGCGTACAAAAAAACACAAAAGGTTAGGTGTTTTTGATTTTTCTTGGATCCAATTTTGAATCTTGTTCATTAAATAGGTGTTTTTTACAAGGCTCACGGGGTTAAGAACTAGCATCTATGTGGTTTATACAAGGAAATCGTACGGTGTGGATACTCATAATGGTTGATTTCATTGATCACTTGGTTTCATTGGAAGTGTCTGTGTTAAGATGAAGGTCAATCATTTGATTCTACCGATCACGCTACAAAGGTATTACTTTTCTTGTTTTAACTTTGATTAATCATATGATTCCATGGTTCCGTTGATAGGTGCTTGTTCCGTTTTTGTTATATGATATTCATTTGATTAAGCCACTATAGTCTTTCCATCTTTGGAATTTTAAGCTTAACGAAATACGTATCTTTTATAAGTTTAAGCAGTTCAGACCGGATAAGGGGTCAAACCTAGTTTTGAATATAAAATCAGAAGGTGTAATGTATAGCTGGGAAAAAACATTAAAGTTTCGACAACCTTTAAAATAACATAGCTGCTCGTTTTACGTCTGAGTTTTACGTTCTTTATATTAATAGTTGCGTTTCGACATCTACTATCCATATATAATAATAAAGGTTTAGCCTTGTTGAAAATGGTTTTAAGTCGCCTAAACTATAAAACCATTTCGGGGGGGGACAAAAATACATGTTTAGTATGAATCGACACCAAAACTTCACACAACTTCTCAAAATCCTAATCTAACCTAAACTCCATCATATAATTAATCGAAAACAAAAACCACTAACTTAATCCCACCATTATCACCTCAACATCACACTAATCTCCTTATCTTAGTTCTATTAACAATAAATTTACAAAACAAGCATAGTATCAACATACTTTTATAAAACCCATTTCATTAACTTTCAAAAGAAGACACAACACATGGATTTAAGAATAAGAACATAAGGAAATCAAGAAATAGAAGAGAGGAGTTTAATAATATCTTATAAGTGTGAAGAACAAGCTAAGAATTATAAGAACTTGATTAGGAGATGAAGAACTTGAAAAACCCAAAATAATATTTGAAACCCTAGATTTATAAATCTTGAATAAACCTTGTGATGATTGAAATAACCCTTTGGAACACCTTAGATCTTCTTAGAAATGAACCCAGATGACTTGAACTTGAAGAAAATGGAAGACAATGACCACCTATGGTGGTGGTGGTGGTGCCGTGAGCAAGAACAAAGGAAAAGGGAGAAGAAGTTTTATTGGTGGCTTTGCAAATAAAGAGATACCCTAGAAATGAAATGAGGTGTTATATTTATAATAAAAAGTTAGGGTTTAGGGTGCATCTTGGCTCAAGACAAGTGGCTTGAACCCTCTTGTTGGGTCCTTGTGGTGCGTTGCATAGGAGAGGGAAACAAGCAAACCATGAGCCATCTTGAAATAAAATGCTTATACTTATCACATGGTTAGTGCTTTAGTGGTCCAAGGTTTCAAGCAACTAGACAAAGGGTGTAAGGTGATCACATGTATTTGTTGCATTGGAAGAGTGTGCATTAAAGTGACCTTTGAAGAGGTTATTTTCTCTTCCAACATAAGCACATGCATGCATTTGAAAGAAAAGATATCATCCTATTTAATTAGGAGGCTTGGATCAAAAATATTTAAAAGGAGGGGGAATATGGATCAAAATTTTTGAACTTATGATAGTTAGTGATTGATAACTTGGGTTTGCATGCAAATGTGGTAGGTTTTTGGTGTTATGTTGGGCATAAAATGATAAAAACACAAAACACACGCGAACAACGTAAAATTCTTAAACGTAAGTGTACATAACCTATGTAACATTATAGAATGATTATAACAAGTATAACATGAGTAGGCTAAACTTATTTTGAAGTCGGAACACATCCGATAACGTTTTTTAGTTTTACGCGGGACAACTTCTCGAATTTAGGTCAAATTGACACATAACTTATAAAAGTTAAATTATTACACGTAAAATTTTATATAATGACCTGGAAATTTACGGAGTCTTGCAATCTTTCCCTGTTAAAAGAGCTTTATCACCAAAGCTCACGTTGTGGTATTCGACAAAGGTTTGGGTTCAGCAAAAAGGTGTGGATACGTCTTACGAATTTGGTCATTACGTTCTCATGTAAACTCAGGACCTCTCCTTGAATTCCAGCATACTTTCACAATTGGGATACGGCTTTGTTTCAAACGTTTAAGCTCACAATCCATAATTTCAACTGGTTCTTCGACGAACTGAATCTTGTCGTCGATTTGGATTTCATATAACGAGATGACAAGTGTTTCGTCAGATAAACACTTCTTCAAGTTTAAAACGTGAAATGTACTATGAACTCTGCTTAGTTGTTATGGAAGTTCGAGTCGGTAAGCAACAGTTCC